>JBBMEG010035724.1:0-20796 GCA_037832605.1 Cyclanthera cordifolia | reverse complement strand
CTTGAATCTTCTTTGCCTTACTCCTTGTAATAGGGCCTTCCGGTACATGTAATGGATCGTTGATTGGATTCGTATCAATATGTATCTCTTGAAATTCATCTTTAACTATTGGCATAATCCATTTTTGGCAAAGTGAAATGTTGACAGCTTTCTCACTTGACATTGTTAGTGTAGTAACCAAATTTTCCAGGGCATCTGCCTTTTTGTATTCTGATCTTGAGATATTCTCTAAAATGACACTGTCAAAATTCTCTAGTAATCGTCTAGCATAGGTAAAATACTACTTTAAATTATGATGCCTCGTATCGTATTGAAGTGAAACTTGGTTTATTACTAATTTTGAATCTCCGAATACTTTTATATACTTTATGTCGATTTCAACGACCATTTGACGTCCAATAATTAAAGCTTGATATTCAACGATGTTATTTGAGCATGGTTCCCTAAGTATGAAGCTGTAAGGTAACATATGCTTCTCTGAAGAGATGAACACTCCACCTGCTCCACTTCTTTGTGCTATGCCATCGAAGTACATAGTTCATGGATCTGTGATTTCAATATAAATGTCTTCTTCAGTAGGGAATTCTTCACATAACTATCAATTGCTGAAACATAATGATTAGCTAAGAAATTTGCCAATACTTGTCCTTTTACTGCTTTCTGAGGTACATACACAATATCGTACTGCTCGAGTAGAATTGGTCACTTAGCTTAGCTCCCTAAAATGATGGGCGAGATAAAATATATTTAATGAGATCTGCTTTTGCAACTAGACGTACAATGAACGCTTGCCTGTATTTTCTTAGTTTATAAACGGAAAAGAAAAGAGTTTAGCACATTTTTTCATTGGGGAGTAGTTTAGCTTAGCACCGTGAGAGTTTGGCTTAAGTAATACAAAGCTCGTTCCTTTTCTGCTTTACCTACTTATGCAAACATTGCCCCCAATGATTTCTCTTGGGCAGTGATGTATAACGTCAATGACTTCCCAGCTATAGGTGTGCCTAAGACAGGGGGGTTAAGCAAATATTTCTGGATGCTTTCAAAAGCATTTTGACATGCTTCATCCCATTCGAAGATCTCTCATTTCTTCATTAATCTTTGGAAGGGATGACATCTACCAGCTAGGTTTGATATAAATCTACGTATGTATGCTAGACGACGTTGAAGACTTCTAAGTTTGTGTAAGTTTCTTGGTCTTGGCATCTTTAATATCGCGTCAATCTTGGACTGATCTATTTCAATTCCTCGATGACTTATGATGAAACCCAAAAACTTTCCTGAAGTTAAACCAAATGCACATTTGAGCACATTCATCTTCAACTAGTATTTTCTCAACTGATCAAAGACTACTTTCAATTCTTTGAGATGATCATGTCTCTTTACGGTCTTAACCACGAGATCGTCAATATAACATTCCACATGTTTGTGAAGTATGTCATCAAAGATCTTTTACATTGCTCGTTGATAAGTTGCACCGAGATTCTTTAATCCGAATGGCATAACCTTGTAACAGTATATCACCTTTGGAGTTCGAAAAGTTGTCATTTCTTCATCCTCAAGAGTCATCTTTATCTGATTATAACCTAATGACCCATTCATAAAAGATAAGTCTTCATGCTCGCTAGTTGCGTCAACCATGATTTTGGGCATGATTTTTCTTCCTTACAGGAACAATGTTTATGATCCATGTCGGGTATTTGACTTCACGTCTGAACCCTGCTTCAATCAACTTATTCACTTCCATTTCGATCTGCGGGATAAGCTCTGGTCTAAAGCGTCGTTGAGTTTGTTTAATTAGTCGAAACCCAGGTTTAACGGCAAGACGATGGACAACAACTTTAGGGTTTAACCCTGACATTTCTTTGTATGACCAAGCAAATATGTTGCAAGTAAACCTAGATACTCTTCCTCTTCTTGAGGCATAAGTAATGTACTTATAACGATTGGTCGTGGCTCTTCTAGCGTGCCCAGGTTTACCTCTTTGAGTTCATCTGCTGTCGGTTGATTTCCATCCTCTAATGGCAGGGGTGCTTCGTCAACATCATCTTCACTTACCTCATCCCCTGCTTCTTTTAAGACAGTAATGTGATGGCATAGTGCTTCATTTTTCTCTTGCTTTAAAACTTTCTCTAATGGGTTAGTAATGACAATATCACGTCTTTTTATTCTCAGTGATCCTTCTGTCTCGATTTTCAACAACATCTTTCTTTTCATGCGAGATGGAACAACACTACGGATGTCTGAACAAATTGAGGACTCCTCTTCAACAGTTTCTTTTGAGCTTTCAGGAGAAATTCTGTAAGAAAAAAGACTTGGTACGCCCATCTAGTTTTTGTGTGGTTACACTTAATCTTTGAAAAGAGATAGTTGAGACGTAACTGTAGTTAGGTTTGTATCTTTTATTTCCTTTTTTACCTTGGACAACCTTTTAAAGACGGATGATCAAACTTTTGAAGATGTGTCTAATTCCTTTATAGGTTCGCTTAATCTTCTAAAAGTTAAAGATTGTGCCTTAATGGTGGACGTGGACGAGTCTTCTTTACTATCTTTTGATGTACCCAACCTTTGCAATGCGGAAACACGAGGAGTTGGAGGTTCGATACGCTGAAGAATGGGTCTCCTTGCACTATCATCTTCTTCTTTCTTTAGTTCTTTATCCTCCTCGATGGTTATGTGGTTTGCGTCTGCAACTTTTGTCTTCCATTTTCTCGTTATGAGGACTGGTTCAAGAGATTTTTATCCCAGTCCCTTTCTAGATGCGGGTAGAGCGTAACCTTTCTTTAGAAGATCTTTTTGTGTCGATAAAAGATTAGCTTGATTATCATAAAATATACTTAGGTTCTTGAACTCAGTGTGAGTTACGAAATCATACCCTACATTGGCTAAAAGTTTGTACATCTTGGGGTCAAATCCATCTTTTGTTCTTTTTTTAGGCTAGACTACTCTTGGTTGATCATCTTGGATTGTTTCAATTCCTTGCTTTATAATCTTCCTGAGAGGCATAGTGAAATTCTCTTTTAAATCTTCAATATCACCAACCTTTAAACTAGGTGAGCATTCAGTAAATGGCGCTGCTCCCTTTCTACGTCGAGATAAAGAAACATAATATAAGATGGGCATACCTGAAGGTTTCTCATCTTTTAAAATGTTGGCTTTTTGACTCGCTGAGCCTTGACTATTTACAAAAAAATATTTATTCTTTGTCATACTTTTCTTTGTGACGTCTACTATTGGACTTAACTTCTTTTCTTTGTGACGTCTACTCTTGGACTTAACTTCGCTTTGTCATCATTTTTTACTAAAGGGATTTCAACTGTAGATGCGCCATTTGTATTGTCATTCTCTTTGAGAAAGTTTGCATCTGCAAAATGAGATTCGACCTCTGAAATTTTTTTTGTATTTTCTTAACACTTTCTGGGTAGAACTTAAAGCATTAATGTAATGTGGAGGTGACAACTCGATTTTCATGAATCCAAGGATGCTCAAACAACAGTCAATATGTTGTCTTGCAATCTTTAACTTGGAATAAAGTGTTTACATTCAACTTACCGATAATGACCTCTAAACGCCCTACGGCCCTTGTTGAAGTCTTAGATAACCAACTTGGTGTCAGAGAGTTCGTTCATAATGATGCCTAACTACTTCAAGGTTGACTTAGGCATTATGTTTATTGCAGATCCATCATCAATGAGGATTCGTCCATCTCTTCATGCTCGGATATAGCCCGAGACAAATAAAGGACGATTTGAGGCTTTGATCTTAGCAATAGATCGCCATCACTTAAACTTATCGACATGGATGGTGTGTTGTGTGCATGTACTATAGGTGTTTGAGTTGCTACACTTCTAGAATCTAGTAGAGTTTCAATAAGAGCATTTTTCTTTCTGCTTGGGAAGCAACAACAAATCTTTTATGCTGAATGAGGACATGTCTCTTGGTTTGTAGATCTTCTGGCATGGTTGTAGCATGACATGTAACAATATTATGCATTTCTTTTCTTTCCTCTAGAAATTCTTTTGAAAAAAAATGCAGCCAGTGTTATTGGTTGACGTGTCAAATGGAATTCTTTGCTTTCCTTTACAATAAGCTTAGGTTTTTTTACAATTATTTTGCCTTTTTTCTTTGGAAACCTCTCCCTCTTTGGTTCTCTGAGCAAATGTGATTCCTTTTGAACATAATTCTGATTTTGCCTTTTACGGCGAGTTACAATGGTCTAACCTTCATTTTCATTGTCGGTTGGCTCTGAAACACACCTTTCTTGAACATAGTGCTTTTGCAAGCTCACAATTTAAGGTTTATGCTTTGGGGATACCTCTTGGGATTTGACAATTACTGGCTCAAAAGAGCAAAAAATTTGTCAAGCACTGCCCTTAAATGCATGTTGCACTCTTGGACAGCTGCACCTTGGGTTGAGGAACCACCGCAATGTGGTTACTTCCTCAAGGTCTAACTCTATTTTCTTTTCTCGGGCTAACCTCAAAATCAATTCCTTCAACACGAAACACTTCTCTATTGGATGGCTGACGACGCCATGATATTCAGTAGTTAGGACGTTTGCATTCGAGTAGTTGAATGAGTTTTGTTTCCAACAGCTGCTCCAACATACATGCAACGTCAGATCTGGAAATGGATAGACCTTTTCTTGTCTTTCTTTCAACGTTAAACGTCGTCTTTCATTCACGTAAAGTCGTTTCACAACTTTTGTTTCCTTCCCCTATGAGAAGAGTTTTAATGGAGTTGTGTTGACGAACATTGATTCTTTAGTAACATTTTTTACAACTTTTTTAGTTGCCTTGAAGTTCTTCTTTTCCTTTTGTGTTTCAAAGACTACTGAGTCTTTGTTTCCCTTTACAACAATGCTTAATTCCATATCATGAGCTCGAGTGGCCAATTCTTCAAAGGTTTGGGGTTTTATTCTCTTCAAGATGTATATCAATCTCAAATGCAAACCTTGGATATCAGACATTTTAGTGAGGCGATCTTTGCAGTCAAGACTAAGAGCTCCCCAATTGTTAATATAATTGACAATTGGTTCTCCATTTCGCTACTTCGCATTTGTCAGCTCTATCATGCTGACCGTTCATCTTGTGCTATAAAATCGGTTATGGAATTCCCTATCTAACTCTTCCCAATTGTCTATTGTTTCAGCTTCTAGGTCGGTGTACCAGTCGAACGCGCTCCCTTTTAAGGTACGAACAAATGGTCTGACGAGAAGATCTCCTTGAGTGCCAGCTGCTTCACAAGTCTCTATAAAGTGCGTAACATGTTGTGTGGGGTTGCCCTTTCAGTAAAACTGTTGAAACTTAGTCGGTAGATATCCTGTAGGCATCCTCAGGTTGTCTATTCTCTTCGAGTATGGTTTAGAATAAATGAGGGAACTCGGAGTTGGACCACCATATTGAACTGTGATTGTATTAGTAATCATATCCTGTAACTGTTGAACAGATAAGGATGCGATTAAGGTTGAATGTCATGGTTGTTCCTCTGGGAGCTTTTCCTTATCAGTTCTTCGTTCAACGGGGGGTTGGCTTGATTCTGATGCTTCTCTATTCGGCAACTGGTTTTTCAGGAAAACAATCTCCAAGTCCCGATCCTCAATTATTCTTTACATTTGTTTGAGCTTCCTCTCGAACTCTCCCATTTTGTCGTCTACCTCTACAATGACCATCATTACACGCATCACGTCAGAGTTTGATGTCTCTTTTTGAATGATCGTTGTAATGGCCTGATCAAACAACAGATTGTCTTTGCTGATGACTTTATCAGAAATTTCTTCAAGTCGCTTTGAAATCCTACTTGCAATCGCTTAAGGTGTAGCTCGAGACTCGTTTATCTAAATTGACTTTCAGCGACTACGTGTCATAGGTCCAGCGTAAGCATATGAGGCAATAACGTTTGATGCAACTTGTCAAGATGCCATCGCAGCTTCTGTCACGACAACAGATTTGGCTACAACTTTTCACTACGTCATGGAGGTCTTTGATATGACAACAGATTTTAATGTGGCGTTTCCAGATGTGATGCTTGATTTTGCGAGAGAGAATAAAATGAGAGATAGAGATGGTCACATTGGGTGTACCAATTTGTTCACACGAGATTCACTGCAAAATAGAAGAGCGAGACACGTGTATATAAACTTGAATTTTATTGATATGAGTATATGGTTCCAATCTCAAATTTGTTCCTCTAATTCTTTCTCTCGGGATGTGGAATTTGATGATGTTGGTATGAGGGATGTGAGCTTATTCTCAGACGGATGGTGATTGAATCTTCAAGCGTAGGCGAAGAGGCGACTGGCTTGTTGAAGCCTCTACCGTTGAGTACTCTGAATTGTGACTAATTTTGAAGGCTTATGAACCAGAATGACTGAATGCTCAGAATTCTCTGACTGATGTTTGGTAGTCTTTGAGTTTTAATTAACAGTTAACAGTTATTTTGATTGATTAAAAATAGTTACTTCAGTAGTAACTCGTTTGGATGTAGTTTAGATATAAATTTATGTAGAGAAGTTGCATCAATTACTCCTTTGGACGTAGATTTTGTAAAAGAGTTGCATATAATAACTCGTTTGGATATGGATTTTGGTGGAGAGATTGTATATATAGATATTTTTTAATTTTGTATATATGGATAGTTTTTATATTAAAAATTTGTGTTTCATTTATATATGATCTTTCATTTTATTAATATTTTGTGTTTTAATTATTTTGTTTTGGGAGTTTTTTTTAATATCCAATTTATTTAAGTAATGTTAACATTTTCTTATTTTCAAATGTATTCCATTATGTAATATTATTTATCAATTGAATAATTATTACCAACCTATCGAGTTTTCACATCGATTATTATTTGTTAAAACATTATTTTGGTATAATTTTTTTTTATATTAGTCATTATAATTAATTTCAAACGTCATAAATCCATGTAAATAGATTTGTCTAATAAGTATAAAGCCAACTTTAATCAAAATTGAATTTAATAATATTTAGATAGAAATAAAAACTTGATCAATTGAAAGTTAAGTTAGAAATTTAAAGTTTAAAAGAGGCTAAATAAATTATCAAACATACTCCTAAACTTTAAGATTTTGTCAACATTATTCTTGAACTTTTAAAAATTTCAAGAATACTCTTGAACTTTACAAAATGTTTCATAGATATTCACACCATTAAATTTTGGATGTAAACTATTTAAGTTTGGTTTGAAAAAAGGTTATGAAGTTTAAAAGTTTCAAAAATACCCTTTGATTATAAAATTTTATAAACTATTTGTCTAGTTAATCTTTTTTATAAAAATGTTATAATTTGTATTTCAAATACCTAATATATTTAATTGTGTTTTTTTAATATGTGAAGTTTTAACTTCTGATTTACTTTTATGTGTTAATATTAGTTGTTTGATTAAGTGAAAAGTTATCTATTGTCAAAATAAATTTCTAGATACATTTCTTTTATGTTTTTAGTTTATCATTTATTTTATGCATATATCAATTTACGTTGCTTTTAGATACATAGAAAATCGAAGTGTACATGAAGTTGAGATAAGGAGATATTTTGAACCATTCCAAAATTTTGAGTTAGTTAATCTATCCATCTGTTTAGTGCACTTGAGTATTAAATTTTGTTGCGTTATTACGGGTTGTCGGGTTATCTAAACACTCCTAAAAAAATTCATTGAATGTTAGCTTAAACTAACTAATATTTTTCGATTAGCTGTATTGTTAGTTGTAATATACTTTAAATTTTTATGTTTAATGTTATTTTAACAATTGATAAGAAGAAATTAAAATATTTAAATAAATCACAATGTTACAACTGAATATTAAATTATAGTTTTAACCTTGATGGAATACTCATTTTACTTAACTGACTAGTTGAAATAAGACTCATAAGCCAAGTAGAGTTACAACCCTTATCGGGCTATCTATGTTGGCATATGAATCCCACTATATCTAGGGCCTGATACAACATTCCATGGCCATAATCCAAGATATTTCAAGAGTTTTAGATTTGAATTATTCTCAATTATCTCGAACATGAGATGCTTGAGGAAGCATGCTCAAAATGCCCAACGTCTCAACAGTTGGGTCACCCCTTGATGACAATCTTGATGCAATATTAAACAAAATATCTTAATTTGAAAGTGATTATGAAGTCATTGAGAATTTATTATTCATCTCTAGAGTTTCACATTAAATTCAAACATTTAGGAAACTAAATTATTTAAATAATTTAAGTTAGTAATCGATCTCACCAAATAATTAAAACAATGATAAGTTATCATTTTACTATAAAAGAAATAAATAAATCTCTACCTGAACCTACCCAATTTACGTTTTCAAACCCATATCAACAATTGTTGAATTATTTATATATACACACACATGAAAAAAGACTAATATATGTATTTGATTAATTAAGACATGAAAGGTTATAATTTTTAATTTATGGAGCAATATAGTTGATCAGTTGGTGAGTACGATCTTTTAAATAATATATCTTTATTGTCATAGGAAAAAAAAACCGAGAAAGAAAATAATCATTTTTTGGAATCAGATTTTTTTTTTTTTTGAATATTTCTTAATGATCAATGACATATTTATTTTAAATTTTGTTTTTTAACATTTTTCATTCAAAACATAATGGTGAAGACATTTATTTAAAAATAGTTTTTAAAGTAAAAGACATTTTTGAAACTTTTTAAAATTTAGAGACATTTTTGAAATCAAACTTTAACGGTTTTCATTCAAATTTAACGGTATATATATTTTTTAAATATTTTGTAAAATTCAGGTGTATTTTTTAATCTTTTTAAAGTTCAAGGATAATGATGACCAAAACCCGGGTATGTTTGATAATTTAACAAAAAAAAAAAAATGTAAATCAAACACGACATAAAAAATTAAAAATTGTTATAAGTAAAAGTGTTTTTGTTAATTTAGAATCATAATAATCATGTATTAAAAATTATAAAAATGGTATAGGGGTAGTATTTAATTCTCATCTTATGTGATCCGTATCATGTCCATTCATGTCATAATTACAGAATACATTATTCATTATATTCAAAAATAAAAAACTTAACAATTGAAAAGATTAAAGTAAAGAACAGATTCAAAAATAATAAAATAATAAAGAAGCACCAAAATATTTGAAGAATCTTTGGATTGTGATTTTGATTTTGGGATCGAAGGATTGGTGACATGCAAATAAAAATGGTGGATTTCATCAACGGAACGCTTAAAATTTCATTTTCACACTATTGTAAACCCTCGTTCTTCAGTTATTTTTCTTTAACTCTCAGGAATGAAGACTTAGAAATTTCAGCCACTTATTTTTCCTTTTACGCCAAGCTTTCGTCTCCTCTAACCTTTTACGCCAAGCTTCCGTCTCCTCCAAGTTCTCCGATCGATTACGAAGTGAAATGTGCAATTCCTTAATCTTCTTCCTCCCTTGTGAACCCTAGCTTATTTTTTTCAATTTATCTCCTCTCCTCCCTCGTAATCTCTTTCCCTCTCTCATTTTTTTTTCTTTATTTTTTACCCTCCCTTTTCAAACCACACGTATATACATATATATCATATATATATATACATATATATCATATATATATATACATATATATCATATATATATATATACATATATATCATATATATATATACATATATATCATATATATATATATATCATATGTATATATATGTATATGTATGTATAAACATATGTATATATATGTATATGTATATACATATATCTGTTGATTGAAAAATTTTGGTTAATCATAAATTGTCACATCATTATCTAGAAACTTGTGAATCTGCTGGCACTCGAGGAGATCTTTTTGTCAGACAGTTTGTTCGAACCTTAAAGAGGCATGCATTTGACTAGTACACTGATCTTGAGGCTGATACAATAGATGGTTGGGAAGAATTGGAGAGAGAATTCCTTAACAGATTCTACAGCACTAGACGTGCCGTAAAGATGATAGAACTGACAAATAAAAAATAATAGGAAGGTGAATTTGTCATCAATTACATCAATCGTTGGAGAGCTCTAAGTCTTGATTGCAAAGATCGTCTCACCGAGCTATTCACAGTCGAAATGTACATTCAAGGCATGCTTTAGGAACTTCTATATATTCTCCAAGGTATAAAGCCTCGCACATTTGAAGAATTAGCAACTCGTGTTCACGACATGGAACTAATTATTACTTTTCGTTATGAAGACATCTAAATAAAATGCAAACTGCATGATGCTCTTGCCCGCATGAGCTTAAAAGGCAAGACCTCTATTTTGATTCTAAGTAGTATTATGTAAATCACCAATTAGCCTAAGAGCTTAAGATGGTAGATTAAAGTAAATTTAGTTATGTTAACTATCACTCATATATCTCTCATATTTGGTTTAGTCGATGCACAACCTTTGAAGATGCATGAATAGACCATATCTCTCACTTCAGCCAAAAAAAGACATAATGTTCATTCAATGCATTATGATAACATTTCAAATTGGGATGAAATTTTTTTTGCCAAATCAAGATTATGGGGGCAATCAAATCTTCTTAAATTCAAGCAAAGAAAATCGACACAACTTCATTTTCGAAGATATAAGCAAGTTCCAAATTTTGCTCAACTTAATAGGTATCAAGCGTAGGTCAAAGGAAAATGTTCAAAAGTATGACCTAAATTTTCAAGCACTTCTAAAAAAATTGGGGCTTCATCATAGACTCAAATGAGCAAAAATCAAGTTTATGTTGCAACTTAAAACTATCATATATTTTTTTCGAGATTCATCCACACATATTTGTGCACAAACCTTGAAAAATGGGCATTTGTTGACTGAGAAATTTCGGTCAGTCATAAATTATCACATCATTATCTCAAATTTCATGACATAATTAAATTAACTTTTGAGACAATATTTCTCAAAACTAAATTGGATCAAAAGTTTGTTTTATTTTGAAAGTGGGTCAAAATTAAATAAGACCCAAGTTTAATTGGTGGCTCAAGTTCATAGGATGACCCATGTCATGTAAACAAGTACAATGGGCTAAGCCCAAAGCTCAAGCCAAAAGCTCATCAAGGCCCAAGCTCAGAGTCCATAGAAGCTCTATAAAGAAAGAGACTGTCATTCATTTTCAGGATCCAGAGATTGGAAACTACAGAGAGAATTTATCAAGACAGAAGACTCTCTAAATTTCTAAGGATCAAAAGACACATAGAAGGTGAAGCGGTTTCATAAGAAGTTGCTCAAACACGAAGAACACACATCTTATTCATCACAAATCAAAGACCGATCATCCAAGAATATCAACAAGTCCACGACCGATCCCACGATCAACAAGTCAACGACCGATCCAAAGATCAACAAGTCAACGTCCGATTCAAAGATCAACAAGTTAACGACCGATCCAAAGATCAACAAGTCAACGACCGATCCAAAGATTAATAAGTCAACGACCGATCCAAATATCAACAATTCAACGACCAATCCAAAGATCAACAAGTCAGAGGCCAACCATAAAAAGATCAACAAGTCAAGGCCGATCGAACACCAACAAATTCAATTTCAAGAACAAGCTGCAAAGCCCTTGAGAAAATTCTACATTCGAGAATAAGCTGCAAAGCCCTCGAAGTATTTGTATATGAGAGAAAGAATTAGAGGAACACATTAGAGATGGTATTCCACATTCGTACATATTCAAATCAATACAAATATATATTTTCCATTTACACGTGTCTCACATTCTTATTGTTTGCCGAAATCTCATGTGAACAATACAATTTCATACTATTTACAATTTTGATATACAATATTTTTCATTATTATTAAAAAGTTATAACTTTATTAATTTGAATTTCTAATATTTCTAATTAAATAATTATTAATTTCCTAAATACTTAATTAATAATTAACAATCATTTTAAACCATGAAATTTTAAAGAAAATTTTGGGTCATTACAAATTTAATCATTATCGTTCAATTTTGTTTTTTTTTTTGGTTGTATGATGAGACTAACACTTTTTTCGAAGAGATATTGGTTCAAGTCTTAGTGGGGTAGAAAATAAGTTGTTTTTTTGCTCAATTCTAAAGATCCACTTAGGGGATTTTTAATAACTACACTATCAATTACGTCAATTTTAAGATGGTTTGTCACAGAGATTCCTATTTCTCTTGATGAGTCTTCACTTCGTGAAGCACCACGGATGAACCGCCGATTTCTCCCTTTGTTCCTTCGTTTTTCCCTTCAAGCGTCGATCTCTCCCTTTTCATTTTGTTGTTGTGGAGTGAAATTGACTCCCTTGTTCTTTTTCAATAACTATTATTCAACATGTATTTCTTTCCTAAGGTCCAGTTGACAATTTCATTTGTTTTTTTCAACACTAGTAAAATATTTACATAATTTACATATTTACTTCTTGGAATCTCAAAGAAAACCAAGCTTGAGGGACAAGTTTGAGAGGGGAAATTGTAGTAATAGAAATGAAGGGTTATTCTGAGTGGTTTTAAAGAAAATAAATGTAGTAATAACTCGTTTGTATGATGCGTTTAAAGAGTGAAAAATAACAAAAAGCTCATTTTTAGTAGCTATATAAAACACCTAAACAAACATCTCAAAGGATTCACTACTACAAAAGAGGGAATAGGTGACGGTCTATCCAAATTTTTTTAAAAAACACGGATATAAGATGACTGGCATTTTGGTGATGGGCAAAATGGTGACAGGCAAAAACCGTCACCAAAGAATTTTTGTGTCACGCGCGACACCAAAGATATTTGGTGACGATTGTTGCCTGTCGCGCAACACCAAAGGTCTTTGGTGACAGTTTTACCTGTCACTTATTTTCTTTGGTGACGGGCGCCCAACACTACTTAGTCGTCGCCAAATCTCTGTTTATTTTTTTTCGTTTCCTCCCCAAACCCGAGACCCCATCTTTAATATTTTTTTTTTTCATTTTCCCGCTCTTCCTTCTACCTTATCCGAGATCTCATTTCTCAAACCCTCAAACTCTCATCTTCTTCATCTTAAATCTCCAAACCCTCGTCATTTCTCATCTTCTTTCTCCTTTTCATCTCAAATCTTCATTTTATTTCTCCTCTCATCTCAAAAACCCACTAATCCTTGGCAATATAAGGTCCCAAATCAAGTTTATACTTTTTATGGTATATTGCACTTGTTTTTCTTTATTTTTAATCGTATTAGTTAAATGCGTTCATGTTTTTTTTTTACTTTCTTCTTTTGTCATATATGTGTAACTAAACTTCTTTAAATTTAAGAAACTTGTTGCAGGTTTGTAGCAATCAAAGCAAGTGTTCCAAAGTTGAATTTGAATAATATTTTTTAGCAGAAAAATGATATTGCCAAAGCTGTAGAAGATGAACTTGAAAATGTAATTTTTTGTGTTATGCACCAAAATCCAACTTTATCTTAATTTCTGAATAATTTCTTTCAGATATTAGACTAGACGAGCATGTGAAGAGAGAAAAATGAAATTAATGTGAGTAATAATCCAATCCTGCTAATATTCAAAATTTGATTTATTTCTCTTTTTTTTTTTTCCTTAAGCTTGGTTCAAATTTTGTTAGTATCTATACCATTTGAATTGAAAATTTAGATGTCAAAGTTTTTGCAACTAGAATGAGGGTGTGGCAGTAGAAAAAAAAAAGAAGCAAAGAAAATTTTGCAAATAAATGAGGTGAGAATGAAGCTGGAGCCAAGGATTTGAAAAATAAGGTCTTGTGTAAAGAAAAAATGGAGAGTGGAAAAATGAAAAAGAAGATGAGTCTCGGGTTTGAGAATATGTGATGGGTAGAAATGAAAAAAACCCCGTAGATTTGGTGACGGGCAGAAATGGTGATGAGCGCCCGTCACCAAAGAGAATATGTGACGGGCAAAAATCGTCACCAAAGACCTTTGGTGTCGCGCGCCAGGCAAAAACTGTCACCAAATACATTTGGTGTCGCGCATTACGCGCGATACCAAAGGTCTTCGGTGACGGTTTTAGCCCGTCACTATATGTGCGCGACACTAAATGTCTTTAATATCACTTGTGTTGATGACGGTCGTTTGTCCGACACCATTTATGAAAGATGTCAGCATATGACCGACACTAAAAGTTTGGTTTCTACTAGTGATTTTAGGGTTTCAAGAACTTGATTTTTGCACTAAGACGTACTTCTTGCTTTTTAATTGTTCCATTAAAAGACCCTATGCTTTCGCAATTAGGCTTTTTAAAATGTTAAATACATTCAATTTATAATTATAGCCTGTTTTTTTTTATATAAGTCATATTAACAACGAATTTGAAAAATCATCTAACTACCATAATGTCTATGTCCTTCGATGACAAGTATTAAAATGACATGGTTTCAATGTAAAATTGTGTTTGCCTTATACTCTACAAATTACTAAATTTTATGTGAGAGAGAAAACTCTCTAAAGGGCTCTATCCCATCTTCTTCAAAGGTGTGTGTGAGTGTTCTTGAGCTTTTTTATGAACATTCTTTGGCTCCTTCGTGAGCGTTATTGGTTTTCTTCAGGTGAGTGCGTGGTTTGCTTGTTTGTCATTGGGGAATGAAGTTGTCCTTATCTCTCTCGTTCAGAGAGAGGCAAGCTGCTGGTGGTCTCAGAGATGATCTGCGCCCTGAAGATCTTCAGATGAGTGTTTGCGAGCACGTATTTAGGTGTTACTTAGATTTCCTTCGAGCTTTTAAATTTGGAAAGGGCGAGTGGGGAGCTCGACGGTGAGCAGGAGTAGGGCTCAACAAGAGTTTCTTGAGTTGGTGTTGTTGGGCTTAAGAAATGGTGGTAGACTAAGGATCAGTTTATTAGTAGTGAATGAAGGTCTATGTGCAGGTGGTCAAGGATAGAAGTTCGTATGAGAAAAATGTGTCTTGGTGGGAAAGGATGAGATTAGGTGACCGAAGCTTTCCTTATGATCAAGGGATAAAAGACGGTGGGGGTTGGTAGGAGTTAAGTTCAGGTTAAGAGAAGAATTTAAGGAGAAAACAAGGATTTCATTCCTTCATCTCAGACAGTTTTAAAGAGTTTTCACTGAAATCCTTATCGTTAGTAGTTGGAAGAACCTTCAGGAGGAAGTTTAAAGACGGTTTAGGGGTTTGCTTTTTGGTTTCGTCGGAAAAGAAGTTATCGGTCGCTAGAAAAAGAGGTAGGTTTTTTAGGAGTAGCATTTAGAGGGGATGGGAAGCTACGGTTGTGTTGGACAGCTGGTGAGCGCTAGGCTCGAGGTGAGCCCAACTATCCTTTTCAATTTAACTTGGTGGAGGCTTACTGATCATTCAAAATGTTCTAGTGTAGCTGATTCAGTTGGTTCTGAATTGATAAAGCTAGTTGAGCCGAATCGCTCGCAAAACCGAGCTGACTCGGTTGAATAAGAAGGGTTCGCGAACCAGTTTTTTTCATTTCTCTTCGATGCTACTCAAATAGGTGTTATGGTTTTACTTTCTTATTGTTTATGTAAGTTGTTGGCTTCTTCTATTGTCTCTGTTTGGTGTTGGTTATGTTTATTTTTCTTGTTTTATGTTTAGGTGTTACTTTATATATTTTTAAAGGTAGTAGGCTTGACGTGCGCTCCTAGATTATTGTCGAAGCTGGGAGTTTTTTTATGGCTTGTTTTGCAAATAAGTTGGTTGATAAAAGGTTTTCTTAATAAATTCTAATTAATTAGGTTGTGTTGTGGTGAGGTTAGGCCCAGTCAGGGTTATTTTTTTCTCATTCTTTCTTTGGCGGGATCATATTCCACATTTGGTAATATTCTCCATTGATCATCTCCCAAAGTTCTTCGGAAGTCTACCGTAAAGGTTTTGACGATGTTGGGTGCGCCTTCTTTGAAATTGAATATCAATACTTGGTGAGTTAAGCCCAAAATAAAACAAAATAAAGCCTAGTAGGCTTTTTAGAAACAAAAGAAATGGCCCTATTTACCAAACTGAGGCCCAAACAAACATGAACCGAACCAAGGTAGAATTAAACCAAACCATTGTTACAAAATTAAACCGGAAGCTTGAATCGACTTTGCTTGAACCATTTGAGAATGAATGGTTGAGATGGAAGTGGAGGGTTTCATGAATGGCTATGATTTTGCCACCATTTCCTTCGTTGTTGGTTTGTTCCTCGCATGATCTCCACGTAGCTTGCACTACTGCTTCACGAACAAAACCCTCAAAAAGCAGTATGCACTCCATTTCTCTCTTCTCTCCTTCCTCGTTCAGAGATGAACGGAGTTCTGGCAATTTCTCTCCAAAATTTTGTTCTTCTCAGGCTTGCTTCAATGGTTTTTACTTAGATACAAATGATACTGATGATTCTTCTGCGTCTCTATGGTCTGAAAGCTGAACTAGGGAGATGTTCTTCTTGATCAATAAGCTCTCAGCTCTCTTGAGAAGCTCCTGGTGAATCCTCTAGTTCTTTCTTTGGTTGTCTGAAGTGGCTAACTTCTCTTACAATCTCCACCTTAGGACTAGAGCTTTCCTTGAGTTCAGAAGCCTCCTTCTCTTCTTCATTAGATGAAGTCATATAGAACTCATCTTCTTTGAAGATTACATCTTTGCTGACGAAATGCATGTTGTCTATAAAATCCTATAATTTGAAGCCTTTGGATCCTTCAGGATAGCCCAGAAACATACACTTTATGGCTCTAGGATCCGGCTTTCCCTGTCTTCTGTGAATGTATTGCTAACCAAAAACTTTTAAGTTAGACAAATTAGGAAATACCTTTGACCATTTCTTTAATGGAGTCTTGTAGTCTAGAGTAGTGCTAGGACTTCTATTAATGGTATAAACAGTTGTAACTGCTGCCTCTGCCCAGAATTCTTCAGCAACCTTTGCTTCTGAGATCATACACCTTACTTGTTCAAGTATGGTCATGTTCATCCTTTCAGGAATCTCGTTTTGTTGATGAGTATAGGGAACTGTTCTGTGTCTAGTTATTCTCATCTTAGAACAAAAGGTTATAAAATCATTGCTAAGGAATTCTAAACCATTATCAGTTCGTAAGTACTTCACCATTTTTGATGTCTGTAATTCAACTTTAGTTTTCCATTCAACAAATTTAAAAAATATTTGATCCTTAGACTGTAAGAAGTAAATCCATACCCTTTTGGAATAGTCATCAATCAAGGATAGAAAGTACCTTGCTCCACTCCAAGAGGATATCTGTGTTGGTCCCCACATATCAGCATGTACATAATTCAGTATAGCTTTAATATTGTGCTCCCCTTTTGAGAATTTGACCTTCTTGGCATTGCCAAACACATAGTGTTCACAAAAACTTAACCTCTTGGTTTTTCTATTTGTTATAAGCCTTTGTTTAGTCAGCTCAGCTAGACCTTGTTCACTGATACGTGAGAATCTTATTTGCCATAGCTTCAGGTCTTCTAGTTTTGAGGATTGTGCCACTAGTGCATGATTTGACACTATTATATCCCTCAAGTAGTACAAGTCATTGTGTCTTTTTTCACAAATGACTTCCTTGCCTTCTTTTAGGATTTGATGACTGCCATCATTTCCAATAAAGGTGTATCCCTGATCATCTAGCATTCCCAAAGAAATCAGACTTATCTGTTGTCGTGGAGTTTTAGAACTACTGAGCCAATCTCAATCACCTTGCAAGTGTGATTGTCTCCCATGTAAACTGAGTCTCCCTCCCATGATTTATAATCAATAACCATGCCTTGTTTGAGGTCATGTGATAGGTACACCCTGAGTCAAGGACCCAGTCTCCCTTACAATCAGTTTTCTCTTCCATGGGTTGAGTGTTGTCTACAACCAACACTTCAACATAGTTCGTCCCTTATTCACCAACAACATCATCTGTTTTATTGTTTTCACTTGAAGAATTAGCCATGCACTTAGAGTCCTTCTTGTAATATATGTTCTTATTGTAGTACTCTTTCTTTGAATTTCTCTTGTTATCATCCTTTCTCTCTGGAAAATCCCTCTTAAAATATCCGTCTCTATGGCATAGGAAACATTTTATGCTACTTTGTCTTTTGATCCCTTGTAGGAGTGATTCCCATACTTCTGTCTCTTCAAATAGTTCTTGCCTTTTGAGTACAACAATTCAGCCCTTCCTCCTAACTTATTCTCAGGCTTTATTTCAATTTCTATGAACTTCAAAGCATTGATCACAATGTCAAGATTGACATTGTCTCTTCCATACTTCATTGAAATTCTTACATCCTTGAAGGTGTCATGGATGGAGTTTATGAGAATAACAGCTTCACTCTTTGTACTTAGTGTTTCCCCTGAACTTGTAAACTCAGATGTAACTTCTTAAAATCATCTAGGTTTTCGGTTAAACTCTTGGAAGCATTCATTTTAAAGGAAAACATTCTCTCCCTTACATAAAGTTTATTTGGAAAATATTGCTTATCAAAAAGAGAATGTAGTTTAAGTCATACCTTGTAGATTGATTCCTCGTCCATTACCTGCCTGAAAATAGAATCACTACAGTTCAATATGATTGTTGTAATCGCAATGTCCTCCATTTCTTTCTTACGTTCTTCTAAGATTGAAGATGAATTCTTCGAGGGTGCTTCAATGGCTCTTACAGCCTTTTGTGCTACAGAATTATCCTTATCTTCTTTGCCCAAAGTGTGAAGTCCCCTAAGCCATTGAATCTGTTAATCTCGTACTTGGTTGAAGTTGCAATCTTTTTTAGATCACCTTTTTTTTTCTCCAAGAACTTCTTTCTTGAGATCTTAGACCTATTTCTTGATTTTCTTGCAGACTTACTCTCACCAAGAACCTAAGCTCTGATACCAAATTGAAGACCAATACTTGGTGACTTAAGCCCAAAATAAAACAAAATAAGGCCTAGTAGGCTTTTTAGAAACAAAAAAAATGCCCAGTTTACCAAATTGAGGCCCAAAACAAACATGAACCGAACCAAGGAAGAATTAAACCAAACCATTGTTACAAAATTTAACCGGAAGCTTGAATCGACTTTGCTTGAACCGTTTGAGAATGAACGGTTGAGATGGAAATGGAGGGTTTCGTGAATGGCTATGATTTTGCCACCATTTCCTTCGCTTCGGTTTGTTCCTCGCATGATCTCCATGTAGCTTGCACTACTGCTTACGAACAAAACCCTCAAAATGCAGTATGCACTCCATTTCTCTCTTCTCTCATTCCTCGTTTAGAGATGAACGAAGTTCTGGCAATTTCTCGCCAAAATTTTGTTCTTCTCAAGCATGCTTCAATTGTTTTGACTTAGATACAGATGATTCTGATGATTCTTCATCAGAATCATCAAGTTCGCCTTATCACGCCTTGCTTCAACCTTCAAAACGTCTATCTCGAAACCCTAAGAAAGTAAATCCTACATTCCTTTCTTCTTTTGTTTGTTCTTCTTCTTGATTTATGACTTTTAATTTTACTTTTGCTAATTCTCTATTTTCTTTAATTTCTTGTAAATGAGGTATATAAAAGAATAAGTATGGTAAGAGAGATTTAGAGTAAGAGAAAGAAGAACAAGAGGATTACGTGGTTCGGCCAATCTTAGTCTACATCCACGGAGAACACCAGGTACCTTATTTTTATTTCAGTTCATCTTTTCTTTCATACATATATATGTATTGTCTACCTCACATTTTTAGTAAAACATATGTTTATTTTTATACAAGCTATAGGTAGTGCCATAAGAGGTTATAACCTTTAGGTGGTTAAAAAAGGTTGTTGTAATAATCGGTTTTAGAAACCGTTTGTTGTTTGGTAGTTGTAGGAGTAATAACTTTAAACATAGTTGCTTCAATTCCTCGTAAGAGTGAGTTGAGAAATTGATTTTCCTTTCACATAACAAATATTGGTATTTCTTCTAGGTTAAGGCGGTGGGTTCGATCTGGTTATTTTCTGATCAAGGTAATATTTATTATCGGTTTGTTTGATGGATGGTCACCTTTCAATTTGTGATTCGAGACCATAGTCGTTCTTCGAGGATGTCCTCGTTAGCGGTTTTCCTCATTTGGAGGTAAGGTTGTATTGATTTTGGTTTATGATATGATATTGCTATTGTTTAAAAAATATATGTTTGCCTTATAATTTTTTATAATAAAAAATCTTTTTACTTTAAAATTCCAACTATTTTCAAAATAAAACAAAATTATTTTCAATGACATTTTTTTAATTGTCATAATATTATGAATATTTGAAATATAATCGCAGAAATCTAACTTACACACAAAATTGTCATTAGATTACCCTTAATTTTTTTATGACAAATATTAAAATGTACTCAATATTGATCATAATTTATTTGAACCTTAAAAATCTCTTTCTTTCCCACCAAACTTTCTATTACCACAATGATTTTACTCTAAATTTTTATAAAAAATATTAAAATGTCAATAATTGTCGTAATTTGTTTATAACTTAAAAATATATTTACTTTCATACAAAACTTTCTAGGACAATTGCTAAAAATTTCATGATTTTACCATAAATTTTCTATAAATTTTTTTAAATTTTTAATAATTGTCATAATTTGTTCTAACTTAAAATTCTTTTCTTTCACACAAAACTTTTTATGACAATTGCTATAAAGGTAATGATTTTATCATAAATTTTCTATGACAATTGTTGATGCCAAAAAATGGTCAACGGTCTATCCACAGTACTATTTGTTTAGTAGAGGACGAAAGGGGCTGCAAAACAGAAAGGTTTAGGGCACACCGGTGTGGTGTGAGCCACAGGGCTTCCGATGCCTAAGTCAGAAAACGGTAGTAAGGGAATAATAAGAATACTAAGAATGGCTTAAGGTACTTAGCTTAGGA
>JBBMEG010035713.1:0-20797 GCA_037832605.1 Cyclanthera cordifolia | reverse complement strand
AAATAAATTGAAAGCATAATTGAGATGAATAAAAATAGAAGAGAAGGGATGG
Organism: Cyclanthera cordifolia; assembly: GCA_037832605.1. Taxonomy (NCBI): domain Eukaryota; kingdom Viridiplantae; phylum Streptophyta; class Magnoliopsida; order Cucurbitales; family Cucurbitaceae; genus Cyclanthera; species Cyclanthera cordifolia. The sequence goes on along the minus strand of JBBMEG010035713.1, from coordinate 20,745 downwards.
AGAAAGCAACACCAGAATTAACGTGATTCAGTAACTAGCCCTACATCCACAATCCAAATCTTGAGATGATCTTTATTCAAATGCCAAAGCCACACTCAAAATTCTCCCAAGGGTACAAAATTGGTGTCTAAACTCACAATAACAAAACACTCAAATGATGCCTCATATAGGCTTATAAGCTTAACCCTAATTTGACCTAACCCAATATTTAACTAAGGTTACATTTAATTAACTCAAGTTAAAGATGTAAAGTCATAAAAACTTAACAGAAGGCATTTTGGTTATTTTATATAAACGACTCATTTTTCTGCTATATTGAAAATATTTTAGAATTTTGCTAAATATGATTTTTTTTTTTTTCTTTTTGTGTTATACATGAAAAATCCTCTTAATTATAATATTTCAAAAATTATAGTTTTACATGAAAAATTATTGTTCAATAACGTTCAAATTTTAATTTTTGAAGAACAATTGTCAAAAAAATAAGAAAATGGTTAGTTATATAAGTGTATTGTTGACTATGAAGACTACACTCATTTTAGTTTTTAATATATGGATGAAATGGTTATTCTCAAATTGATGGAAAATAAATTTTTTATAAGAAAAAATAAGTATATAATTGAGCATCATTTTGAAATATATAAATTAAATAGAAGCAACACTTCAAATCTAGAATGAATGTAAAGTACATAATTTATTTTTGTTATTCTTGTGTTTACTTTTGATAGAAAAGAGTGGAGTGAGAAGGCAGAGAGATTAATGATAATTTTAAGTAATTAACTACTTGTTTGGAGATTGGTGTTGACTGTGGTGGTTGAGTGATATGTTTGACGTGAAGCTTGATGAAATGGTGGAATGATTTAATAGAAGATTTGTTGAGCAGTTAAAAATAATTGTTTGTATTAAAAAAAAAAAAAAAAACATTGTTGCCTCCAAAAAAATTTAAAATTATTTTGTAAGGGTTAATATACAATTGATGAGATGTGAGATATGAATGTAGAATGAGTACTTTAAAGTAAAGTGGTATTTTGTCACAATATATTATGCTTTGTTCTATTCACATTTAATTTCTTGGTCTCGAGGTACTTAGTTTAGTTGGTTTTTGCTTTTCAACAAAAGCAAATCTGATTTTTGTTTCAGTTTTTTTGTCATGAGTGATGGAAATATGTTAATTTGTTAGGTATATATATGTGTATATATGTGTATATATATATATATGTAACGAATTCAAATTCATTACCCAAACCGACCAAATCTGGACGTGTTTGGCACATGTATTAGAGTTAAAGTAAAAAGAAATTAAGTTTAGAAGAGTGTTAGATTAAATTGAATTAATTTAAACTGTGTTTATGAGACATGTTGGGTTTAGAAGAGTTAAATAAAGTTATTGTTGCAAGATTAAGTTAAATTAAATTATATTTGTTACAATGATTAAATTGGGCTAAGTTGATGAACATTTTTTGGGCAATCTAAATTTTTTTTATTTGAGGAAACATATAAGGAAACTGAGAAATAACAAAAAAAAACAAAATTTGAACAATTTAATAATAATTTTAATGAAATGCATGAAAGTTAATGTCTAGAAAGGTTAATATAGTCACAACACCATTATGTTAAAAATACTAAACTGAAATGGAATATCTTTACTAGGTCATTACTTAACATTTAACTAACATTCATTTCAATATAAACTACCTATTAGATGACATAAAAAATTATAAGAAACAAAGCTGAAACGACTACATAAATATATAACAAAACAAGTCTTGGTAGTTAGAGGCATAACAACAAAATAGGCAACATATGCTTGCGCACAAAAAAAAAAAAAAAAACAAACAAGGTAGACTTCATGAAAGAGGATAAGTGAGAGCACATCATCTTGGCTTGTTCAGGAGGTAGTCGCAGTAGTTTCTCTGATCTTCACGAGAGACTTTAAGGAAAGCAGCAACTTCTTTGAGGTTTTCAAAAAGAATATTCATTAACACAATTCTCTTTGAAGTAGTCAGTGGTGGGATTAACTCACGAAGAGTTATTGCAACCTTTGATTGTCTTTAAATTATTATCCTCGTTTATCATTTTCAAGGTTGTTGCAGGTCATTTAACAATCTTACAGAGTTCAATGTATTGCATGTCCAATTTGACATGTAGAGTGTCAACTATCTTTTACTTCTCTATACCCTCTTATGTTTCTCCACGACAGACGAGGACGATAGCTTGACTGTTTTATTGGTTGAGATGTTGGGCTCTTCTTCGTCTGCAACTAGAATGTCAGGCCTATAGTAGTATTGAGCACTTTCCTTTTTCCTCGAGCCCAGTACAATCTTCTTCCACGATATCTCTCGCACCTTGTGAGAACGTTTCACTTACCCTGTTCTTTCCAAAAATAAATGCTAGATCATCGTAATGGAAAAATGTTTGTTGTTCATACCCTTTCTGTTTGGATGTATCTGAGAAGATAAATTTTAAATAAGATTTCATAAATATATTGAAACAATTAGTTATGTAGTTGATGATATTTAATACTTAGACTCAATTTTCAAAAATAGATTACTCTACTTTTACGCACTTGTAATTATCATTCCAATTGAAGCCGATGTAACCACTACTAAGAATCTCTGCAACAACTTGGTATTGGCTTTTGAGTGTCTTCACTCTACACTCGATAACAATTGTTGATGTGATCTGGCACCCAGGAATTTTTTGTTGTGCATTAGTCGAAGGAGTTTATTATGGTACTTACTTCTAAAAGTACCATTGTTGGACTTCCATCCACCAACCTAATAAGATGGATTAAACATTGCATGAGAGTGCTTTCTTCCAATGAGATCCAATTGTGACGACCATTTTTTAAAAGTCCCGACATGATTCTACAAGTAAGCTAGCATAATAAGAATAAAAAGAGATTCGATATTACTTTTTTCATTCCATAAAAGCATAAACTAGCGATAAAAGATGATACATAAAAAAAAAGACAAACTACTAAACCATGGTACATAAAACAAAAGGCATAAACTAGTAAAACACGGTACATAATAAGGAAGTTTATGAACTTGAAGTTTGAGACATGTTATACATTTATTCACCAAGTGCATCTCGAAAACGGGTCCATTGTGGGGATGCCTCAACAAAATTAATCTTGGATTGCTCTTCCGTTTCAACTTCAGTGACAGCAGCGTCATTATCTCATAGTATCTCTAGACATATTGTGGAGCCCATCTCTCGATAGATTAAATGCTTACTCCACATGAAATTATTACCCCCACTTATACTTTAGGGGGATGAACAACTTACTCCATGAGATGGCCCAACAATGTTTTGAGAACGAAAGCTCTTTTTATGATATTTTGTGTTGATGAGTGTGCCTCATTAAAAAACTCTCTCAGGTTACGAGGCGGATTAGTACCCCTCTAGTCTAAAAGATGATATTGTTTGCATCTCTAAAGAGCTAAGAATTCTTCTGTATTTGGATTGCTCATATCACAAAGATAGTAATATCTTGGACCAATACACACTCGGTTACATTGTATTCACAGTTACTGGGAGGACCAATGTCCTTCCATTCATTATTTCCCATGTGGGACATAGAATCTAGCGTTTCTTCAAAAAGCATACCTTAAAACTCTAGAGTTAGTTTTCGAGTCCTTCCATTCATCTAGGACGTATATGAACTCCCCACTTAGAGAGCAAACATTAAGAACGTTTGTTGTGACCAAACCCTCCCTATTCCTAAAAGATGTAGGATTTTTAGCTGAGACATATATCTCTATCTAAGTACCGTCTAAAGCATCTAGGCAGTTCTGCATTATATCAAAAAGTCATTCAAATTTGATGATAACTTTTCAAGAAATGTAGTTACTTGAAGGTAATATAATGATACATGCAACCATTTTCACCTATTATAGATGCATGATAATTGAATTGGTTTAGGGAGCTTAAATAAAATATCGTGACAATGAATTAGAGCGGTGAGAACGTTGTGAAAGTGTCGTGACATAGTCTTGCCCGATCTTGTGAAAATTTCACAAATGACTGGGTTATTAACACCGTTCGCCAATATATGCAGAACATGGCTACCATTTCTTTAACGTTTATGCATTCACTACCTCGAAGGCAATTGTGTGTCCTTAGTATGTCGTATAGGGTTCGAAAACAATTACCGTCAATTCTTGTTGTCTCACAACAAGCTATGTCACTTTTTCTTATCAACTTGAAAAGGGTCATTTGTCGAAAATGGTACCTAAATAATGAGCTATAATTTTTCTTTTATGATTGTAGTTCAGGATAAAGTTTGCTAATAAAGTTTTTTCATGTATAAAGTACAGTCAGCACAGCTACTACTTTACTCGATCCATAATCTAAGTTAAGTAAATAATTAACTCAATACACATGTTAATTGATATAAGCTTTGTTCATATAAATAAACTCTTAAAAATATACAACTTCCTAAATTGATTAGGAAAATATCTATTTAAGTAAACAATGTATGAATTGGTTTTACAATACTCAACTCATCTATGTATTTAACTAGAAAATTTGGATTGGTTTTAACGATTTCAACTCATCTATCAATAGAACTTAAACTAAATGTTTTCCAATATGATAATAAATTGTGGAATTGTTTTAATAATTCAAGTCATTTATCAAATTTGTCTATAAAAATTGGTTTTCATTGTGTAACTAAAATATGAATTAGTTTTAAAATATTGCACTTCATTTTCCATTTGGATTAAAAAAAAAAGTTTCCAATATGTAAATAAAATGTGCTAATTTTGACCACATCATTCAATCCAAATATAGAAAATCACATTGTTTATAATACAAACACAACATATACATGTGCAATATAAGCAAACTGTCAACAAACATTGCATATAAAATCTCAAGTACTAAATATAACAACTTCATAACTAAAATTCAGTAACATATTCATTTAAGTCTACGAATGTCGTATACCAACCTTCAAGTGATTAGTTAATGATGAGGCACTTTTGGCCTGAAAAAGTAATTTAAAACATGGGATTAGTGAATATATGTAGATAAGAAAGTTTAAACTCAAAAGCCCACAATGAGAATGATATCGTATCTTAAACGGAAATATCTACATGACATAGTATGGATTTGTATATTTAAAAACCCACAACCTCAGGGATGGATGAGAGAATCATTTATCGTATATAAGTTAGTTTCTCGTACGAGATCACTTGCACTTCATTTTTCAATTTTTTTTTTTTTATGAATAATGCAATAAAGAAATAAAGAATTCAAAAGTTGTAACAATAAATTAAACCACCAACTTACGCACAATACTCTAACATATAATTAACAAACAGAGGTAATTGTTTATTAGCAAATAGAGGTAACAGTTGAGGAAAACAAATACAAAGTAAACAAATAGAGGTAATAGCTTAAACAATTAATGTGAAACAAGAGCTAAGTACCAATCTGAAACATATTCCGTAAGTATGAAATAGAATATGAAATGTTATAGAGGTAAGTATTACTTATTCATATAATTGGTAGGGAACAAGTCCATGAATACATGAATATGAGACGTAAGAGTGAGAACATTATTAGTTAAACTTGCAAGGAAATAGAATGTTGAAGGAAGAAGAAGAGTAAGCAACAGAGAAAATGTTATATTTATTGTTTGGAAAACCGGCCCTATAAATAACAAAGGCGGTAACAAATTGGACAGGGTAAGGACCACTAAAATACAGCCACGCAGAGAGAAATTACAGCTCACACAAAATGACAAAGAAGAGTATACAAACAAAAGATAAAAATACAGTAAATCTTATACGACGTCGTCTTGATATATACTTTCTTTAACATCCCCCCTCAAACAAGAGGGTGATGGAAGCACACCAAGTTTGGAACGCATAGACTCAAACGCTAGTTGAGACAAAGGCTTAGTGAAGCCATCAGCCAGCTGTTCAAATGATGGAATATACTGAACATCGATTTGTTTGGCCAGCACCTTATCACAAACATAGTGCACGTCCAGCTCAACATGCTTCTGCGGGAGTGAAAAACAAGATTGGCACCAAGGGAGATGGTGCTGACATTGTCGCACCAAACAACTGGAGTAAGCGGTGAGCAAAACTTAAGTTCTTGTAGGAGAGCCAATACCCAAGAGACTTTAGCAGCTGATTGGGCTAACGACCGGTACTTAGATTCAGCACTAGACCGAGCAACCACATGCTGCTTCTTTGAGGCCCACGACACTAGAGAATTGCCAAGGAATAAATAGTGAGTAGCTATAGAACGTCGGTCATCCAAATCACAAGCCCAATCAACATCACTGTAGGCCGTGATGGCACGAGTAGAAGAGCTGGGAAGGAACAAACCATACTCAGATGTTCCTTTAAGATAACGTAAGACCCTTTTGACTCCTTGCCTATAAGAGAGCATATGACATTGCATAAACTGACTTAAACAATTCACAATACAGGCAATATCAGGTCTGGTGTGAGTTAAGTACTGAAGTGCCCCAAGGATGCTGCGATACAAGGTAGGATTAGGCATAGGGTCACTGTCATACTTTGTAAACTTTTTGGAAGAAACAGCTGGAGTGTAACAGGGTTTAACATTAGACAAACCAGCTCGATGTAAAATGTCCTTAATGTATTTATTTTGTAATAAATGCATACTAGTAGAAGTCCGGTGAACTTGAACACTAAGGTAGTAAGACAAGCACCGAGATCTTTGAGAGCCAACGTTTGACTTAACTTGGCAATAAACGAAGCAATTGTAGTCGATGAAGTATCAGTGACTAATATATCATCAACATTAATAAGGATAAGGAGCAAATTGTTATCTTGAATATGGAAAAGGAGGGAGTTATCCGCACGTGAGTTGAGAAAGCCCCAAGTATGAAAGTAGACTTGAGCCGATCATACCAGGCACGTGGAGCTTGACCAAGACCACATATGGCTTTATTGAGTTTGCATACATAGTTTGGACAAGTTGGATCGGAGAACCCGGTTGGTTGTTTCATGTAAACATTTTCACTAAGAACACCATTAAGAAAGGCATTGTTGATATCAAGTTGGCGAACGTCCGAGTTGTGCATAACAGCAAGAGACAGTATAATCCAGATCGTAGGGGCTTTGACCACAGGATAAATGTCTCATGAAATTCAACACCAGGTACTTGATGGAAACCTTTGGCCACCAGACGAACCCTGCATCATTCAACATCCCCATTTGCCTTCAATTTTAACTTGTACACCCGCCGATTGCCTATAAGATTTTGTGTAGGATTAGGTGGGACTAGAGTCCAAGTATTATTTTGGTAAAGAGCTTGGAGCTCATCCTGCATAGCTTTAACCAAAGACTGTGACTGCAATGCCTCTTGAAGATTGGCAGGTTTAGAGATAGCAAGAGATAAGTTTAGGCTTAAAGATACCACTCTTAGCCCTTGTTTGTATAGGATGCCCAATAACAGCAGCAGGAGAAGAGCTACACAAAGATTAAGGCAAGTGAGTAGCAGCATTGACTGAGGCAACAGTAGGGGAAGCCGAGGAGGTATCTGCCAATGAGGGTATTGCAGCAGGGTAGAAACTGTGGGTAATGCAGAACTGCTACTAGATGCAGCTGGAGACTGAGGTAGAGAGGTAGTCATTGAGGGTGATGCTACAACAAACTCAAGATGGGGAGCTAACGGGAAAGAAACAGTGGAAGAGGAATGTGGTGAAGAAGGAGTGGGAAAGGGAGCATAGGAAACAATAGTTTCATAAGTGGAGCTTGGTACATTCTCATGCATGAAAGTAAGTTTGAAAGGAAATTCATGTTCATTGAAAGTAACATGACGTGAGATATAGATTCGACCAGTAGAGCTAAGACACTTATAACCCTTATGAGCATCACTATAGCCAAGAAAAACACATTTTGTGCTATGGTATTGAAACTTATGAGATTGATATGGTCGCAAGCACAGCCGATAACTTTTAAAGCAGAATTGGAAAAGGCTTTTTTCTAAGGAGATTTGGATAGAAGAAAAGGAGTAGGAAGCCGATTAATAAGATAAACAACAGTGGAAAAGGCCTCCCACCAATAACGAAGAGGCATGGAAGCATGAGCAAGCAAAGTAAGCCTCATTTCAACAATGTGACGATGTTTTCTCTAAACTATCTCATTTTGTTCACTAGTGTGGGACACATATGTCTAAACACAATATCATGAGTCTTCAAGAATGTGGAAAAGGCTCGAAACTAACCTCCACAATCGGTTTGAATAGTTTTAACTTTGGTGTTAAATTTGTTTTCGGCCATGTTTTTAAACTGAACAAATGTTTGAAATGCTTCACTTTTGAGCTTAAAAGGATAAATAAAAGTAAGCCTAGAGAAGTCATCGACAAAGCTAATATAATACCAAAAGCCAGTTGTAGACGGTATAGGTGAAAGACCCCACAAATCACAATAAACAAGGTCAAGAATATTAGCAGTATATGAAATAGATGGAGAAAATGGGAGGCAATGTGATTTTCCATATTGACAAGCATCACAAAACAAATTATCATTGCTAAACTCACGGAGATTACAAGATTTTAACACTGAACTGACAGTTTTAGTTGACGAATGACATAGTCGTTGATGCCAAGTAGACAAGGACATTTTACAAGACTTAGAAAAGAAAGCATTAGGGCTTGTAGACTTTGCTGACTCAATATAAGTTAAATAAGATTCATGAGATAACTTGTTGTTCTTTAGATTAAAGGAAGCTGAGGACATTGGGGAAAGATCAAACTCATAAGGCCATTTCTAAGAGTTCCTTATAGCATCACCTTCTCTGATACCTTGTCCTTCACAAAACAAGCAGTGGGGTGAAACTCACAATAGCATTATTATCTGCAATCAACTTAGCAATGCTTATGAGATTCCTTTTAATATCAGGCACATGAAGTAAGTTTCTCAAAACAACAGTTATACCAGGAAATCTAGTCGATTTTATCATGTTATTGCCAACGTGCTTAATTTGCAGCTTACTTCCATTTCCAACAAGTAGAGAATTCTTACCGGCATAGTCACTCCTAATGTTGAGGTTGTGTTGGTCAGAAGTTATGTGATTAGTCGCTACACTATCAGTCAACCATCTCAGATCGTTCACAGTTTCAAGGGTCGCAAGAAAGGCTGTGTTATTGTTTGTATTACCTGCACTACTTCCACCATTTCCACTAGTATTGTAGGGATTATTAAAGTTCTCATCATACCTTAGATAATAATATGGCACAGTGTACCCATTCTTCTGGCACATATGACAATACAAAGCTGAGCGACCTCCACTTCGCCTACCTTTTCCTCTTCCATGTCCGGATCCACGAGAAAAGTTAGAGTTGTTGTTGTTGTTCTGCTCATTGGTTACTCTGCCTCTATAGTTCTTGCCACTATTTAAGTAACTAAATCCGCCTTGATTCTGCTACAAATTGGCAGAGGGATCCCCTGTTTCGACAGCAATAGAAGTGGTGTACCTTGCTAACGTTCCTTCAAAGGTGATAAGAGTGGAGCTAAAAATTCTAACCACGACACAAAATCTTTGCTCTCAATAGTGCAAACCATCGGTATATACTCTGCATCTAAGCCAGCAAGAACAAACGAAATTAGGTCATCAAGAGATACAGGATTACCGGCTAGTTTTAGACTTTCAGACGCCTGCTTCTTGATTGTGAGATATTCTGTCATCTTCATTAGGCCTTTCATAGTGTTTTGAAGAACACTTCTCAGCTGATTTACCCTAGCCTTGCTTGAAGCTCCATAAAACTCTTCTAAGGCTTTCAATACTTCAGCTGAGGTTTCATAGTCAACCACATCTGCTGTGATTGATGGTGTCGTCGATCCAAACACCCATCCACATAAGGCTTGGTCGATGACACTCCACTCTTCTAGGGCTAGATTTGGCTCCGACTTCTTTCCATCATCAGTTATCACCTCAATAGTTTCTTCTGATCTCTTCTTCTTGCGAACATAACTCTCGACTCTCTGTCCTCTCAAAATGGCAAGAACCATACCTCTCCATAGATTATAATTCTTGTCATCAAGTTTTACTCCAAGAACAGTACTTAGAGGATGCCCGAAGGATGTACTATTCACTCCAATCGAGCCTTGTGTTGACGATGGCACCACATTGCCAGAAGTCGTCGAAGAGCCCTCAGTCATGGCTCTGATACCAAGTTAAACTTACAAAGAAATAGAATGATGAAGGAAGAAGAAGAGTGAGCAGCAGAGAAGATGTTATATTTATTGTTTGGAAAACCAGCCCTATAAACAACAAAGGCTGTAACAAATTGGACAGTGTAAGGACCATTAAAATACAGCCACGCAGAGAGAAATTACAACTCACACAAAATGACAAACAAGAGTATACAAACAAAAGATAAAAATACAAAAAATCTAATACGACGTCATCTTGATATATACTTTCTTTAATATTATTGAGAAGATTAACAACTTGATTACAGAGACAATAAGAAAGATGGATAGTTGAAGACCAATCTATAAAAAAGAATTGAGCAAGTTAAAAGATGTATTCGAAATAAGAAATATAACTCACGTGAAGTAGCGAATTGTAGTCTGATCGAACAGATACAAGAGCTACCCGCTCTGATACCAATTGTAGGAGTAAAACTCAAATAATTGGATATCAAATAAAACACTTTTCAAAAAAAATTAATAAAAACAAGAGCAACCGGCTCTGATACCAATTGTAGGATTGAAAGGCAACACTAGAGGGGTGAATAGGGTTTGCTAACTTTTTAGTTCTTTAAATTTGATTTTATGATCTAAACTTTGTTAACTAAAAACATTCAATAAATTACATATGAAATGCAATAATGAAGTAGCGGAATATAAAAGTATGTGAAGTAATCAAACTTTTAGGGGTTGTATTGAGTGGATATGTTGTTGTCTCTAATTTACAATTTTGATAGAAGAGATTTATGGAAGAGAAGAGAAAATGCGACCGTTGGATTTATGACAAAATGATCAACGGGTGAGATTTGATGAAGATATGTTAAATTGTGGCCTTTAGATTTAGCGTAAATGTAATGGATGGATAAAATTGGGTAGAGATGAGATGGAAAGAGATTTGGTGCGAAAGGAAACAATAAGAGAAGGAAAATCTCGTTTTTCCATTTGGCGAATTTTCCTTCCAAACTTCAAATGTCAATATCTTCCTCATTTTAGCTTCGATTTGAACGATTCAAAATGAGTTGGAATCGTCTCTTCATTCTCTACATATTAAACCCTTAAAAACTCCAAAAATATCAGTAAAAAAAAAAATTCGAGTTTGTTATCATCAAAATATTAATTAATTAATTTGAGATAATAGCCAAAAAGCCAACACAAGCAAATCTGCAACATGGTTACATGATCTATGCCCATGGAAGAATGCAACAAGGTTACATGATCTATGCCCATGGAAGAATGAAAGATTTTCCATATGCGGGACATACTACCTAATGTCAACAATAAAGATATGTTGAACTCAGAGATATCCTTAGAATCTGACAGAATAGTATTGATAACCCGAGGTTAGGTTCTAAGTAGTATCAACATTTATCTTGCACGAGCTCGCCAATGAAGGCTTCCATCTTGAACCACCAGTGACTGCATTCCTCACTCTTTAGCTAACGTTACTTGACACAAACAGAAAAAAAGTCCACCGAATTTAATATAATCATGAAAATACTTTTAGCTTGGTCTTTGCCTCTAATATGGCTCACTAGGTTTCTAAAGTGTCAAATCTCCTATAAAAAAAATAAAAAATTCAAATTGAGATCACTCCTTAACCTGTGCATATTACTTTCCCTATCTTTTTTGCACAAAAGACATGGAGTATTGATATCAATGCCTCTATCCACCTCCTCCGCAAGGAAGTAAGCGCTTTTCATCGAGAATCTATCCTTCCGATCCTTTGCCAAATGATTTCTTCACTTATAGAAGACTGGCTTATCAGAATGTTAAGGTAGCCTAAGCCACCTCCCTAGGGAAGGTCGCCAACCAGCTCTACATTCCAACTTGTATTCTTTGACATAAGCTCTGCAACCCTCCATTTTTTCAAGTCAGGGTGGATATTAGTAGGGCCCAACCATCCACTCACTCTAAACCACATATCATTACCTACGTGTATTCTCCACCCGTCCCCCACTCTCCATTTATATCATTTCACTATCAGTGAAAGAGAAAATTGAAAATGGACGAAACTAAACCCAACCAAATCGATTCAATAGATTGGTTGAGCTTTTTAGAACAATATTGGATCATTTGTTTTATATTTTAGAAAATTAAAATAAATTGGTTCGATTTCAGTTTTTGATTGAATAACCAACAAAAAATCAAATTCAACCGAATATATAAATACTAAGAAAAATAAAACTTGTTTGTATTTTTCTTTATGAAAGACCAAATTTAAATGTGGAGTATGAAGTAAAAGCATTGTAAATATCGTGATATTTGTGAAAATATCGTCATTGGTTAGTAAAATAATATTCATTAGAATTAAATTAAAAATCAAATTGAAAATGAGACAATAAAAAATCAAATTCATATTGAAATCAAAATAAAAAACCAAATAAACCGAACCAAATAAAAATCAAACTAATGTTTTGTCATTTATTGATGACTTCAATTTGGATCCAATTATTGAAAAAACGAGTATATTGGTTCGGTTATCGGTTTGATACAAAACTGACAAAAATCAAACCAAAATTACTCATACCTTTCACGAACAACTCACTTCCCCCACACGATATTTTTCCAAGTGTAGGGAGAATGAGTGGGAGCCTTAGCCTTCAGAAATCATTATCTTTGAATACTCCCTCTCAAGACTTTGAATAATAGGGATTTTTGGTTTCTTGTCGTCCTCCATGAATGCTTAGCCAGAAAGGTTTGGTTAGGATAGTTTAAATTCTTGAAGCCTAAACTCCCTCTAACCTTGTACCCTCTAAGCTAGTTCCAACTCACCTAATGAGCTCTATTTTTTATCCTGTTTTGTTTCTCCCCCCACCAAGAGTTGGTGAATATACCTTTCAAGTCATTATTAAAAGACTTATAAAGTTTAAAACAGCTCATTGCATAGGTCGGGATAGCTTTCCCCACAGCCTTGATTAAAATTTCTTTCACACCTTTTGATAAAATCAATCGTTTCCAATTTTGAACACAATTTCCCATTCTTCTTTTAACAGCACGAAGAGCTCCTTTTTGTCCGTGCATTGTTTTAGAGGGAGCTCCAAAGTGGAATCACAGATTCTCAGTCACCTTGACACCCAACACTGTGCTCAACTCGATTCTCAGACCCTCCCGCACATTTTTACTAAACTTGATTGTAAATTTCTCTATATTACTTCACACCTGCTCACATGGCTTAAACACTTTGTAATAGTTCAGCAATCCTCTTCTCTTGCACTAAAAAATAATAAATTGTCATTAGCAAAAAAATAAATGATAAATGACAAGACAACAATTATAAAATTGTAAAAGTAGAAAAAGATTATTCCTTGTCAAGAAAATCTGAAAAACCTTCGGCTAATGTTTTAATCGTTAGGTTGTTACAAAACTGTTATTAAACAGTTTCAATGTAACCCTCTCATCCAGCAAGCTTTGTACTATATAAAAGTTTTCTCACAATTAATAAAAGTCAAGTCAATATTCTCTACAACAATTTGATATGGTATTAGAGCAAGTGTGAGAATCCACTTCATTCTCTTCCTCTTCGTCTTTCTTGCTTCTGCAATGAATTTGAGGATCTTGATTCAGCCTTGAATCCCTTTCACATTTATCACTCCTTCAATTCCACTGCATTTCTTGTTCGCAATAGCTTCTTGGAGCTGAAAATTACATCATATAGAGACGTGCAATGCTTATTGCTCTTTCTAGAAAAAATAAAGAAGGGTTTGTGAATGGCAGTATCAAGAAACCATATAGTACGAACAAGAAACTTTAGCTTTGTGGAAATGCAACAATGATGTGATAACCTCATGGATCTTAAACTCAGTTTCAAAGGAAATAGCAGCAAGCTTAGTGTATTCCGGTTCAGCTCACGAAATCTGAGAAGAACTAGAAAATTCCTTTCAAGAAAGCAACGGGCCCAAGATTTACAACTACGAAAGGCATTAGTAACAATTGTGCAAGGAAATTCCTCCATTGAACCCTACTATATGCGATTAAAGACAATTTGGCAGCAATTATGTGACTATCGACCCACTGATATATGTACTTGTGGAGGTATGTCAAAAAATTTTGATTATCAACAATCAGAGTATGTGATGATATTTTTCTATGGGTCTCAACGATAGCTATTCAGCCGTACGCACCCAAATACTTCTCATGGATCCTATTCCTTTCAAAGGTGTTTTCTCTTGTAATTCAATAAGAGAGACAAAGAAGTGCACATACTACTGATATATCAATTGCTCACTCAATCACACTCTTAGCTGCTGAAAATGGAAACAAGAACCACAAGAAAGAACCCGCAAAGGTACTTGTACTCATTGTGGGAATAAAGACCACTCAATCGAAAAGTGCTACAAATTGCACGGATATCCACCGGTATACAGATTTCGCAGTAGAAGTGTTGTTCAGAATAATTCCAAAACAAAAAAAAAAAAATTCAAATTCAGTATCACAGGCAGACCCAGTTGATTTCTTTGACGGCTTGAACTCGGATCAGCGATCTCAGCTCATGAATCTGCTTCATTCTCACTCAAAAGAAGCGAAACTGGAAGTCGTGAATCATGTTTCAGGTATTTTCGCAAATACCTCTAGCTCGATTTCTGAATTATCTTGAGTTTTAGATTCGGGAGCTTCCCGTCATATATCCCATTGTGCCTCTTTGTTTACTAATTGGAGACAAGTCTCAAATGTCTCAATTATTTTGCCTACCTCTTATTGTGTTTCTGTTGAGAAAATTGGGGATATTCATTTTAGTACAGATTTGGTCTTATATGATGTATTGTATATACCCAATTTTTCATACAACTTATTATCAGTTAGTTGTTTATTGTATACTGCTCAAGTTTGTTTGAACTTCTCTGGTAATAACTGTGTAATTCAGGACAAGCATTGTATAAAGATGATTGGTAGGGCTGATTGTGTCAACGGTTTATACATATTGCAACCTCCACCATTGCTTGTTCCTTGTCTAGCTACAGCTTCAATATGGCATAACCGACTCGGTCATTTGTTATCAAATCGATTCGAGCAGATGAAACCTATTTTGGAGTTTACGGGTTGTCCTGACAAGTTATGTACTATATGTCCCTTGGCAAAACAACTTCGTCTTAATTTTTCCTTTTAGCAACAATGTAGCTCTAAATGTTTTTTATCTAATTCACTGTGATACTCGGGGTTCTTTTAAGGAACCAACATATAAAGGGTACAGATACTTTTTTACTTTAGTTGATATTCTTCTCGTTATACTTGGATTTTTATGATGTGTACTAAATCAGATGCACTGACTATTATACCGCATTTCTTTCAACTTATCCACACTCAATACTCTTTCATTATAAAGGGTTTCCGTTCTGATAATGCTCCGGAATTACGTTTTGTCGATTTTTTTGCTGAGTTACATGCATTATTCATCAATTTACTTGTGTGGAAATGCCTAACCAAAATTCAGTTGTAGAAAGAAAACATTAACACCTCATGAATGTTGGTCGTTCTCTTTATTTTCAATCCAAGGTTCTATTCAATTTTGGGGGTATTGTGTCTTAACAGCAACTTATATCGTTAACCGTAATCCCATGCCTCTTTTGAGTAATAAAACACCGCTTCAAGTTCTCAATAACTCAGTACCTGATTATCGCACTATGAGAAGTTTTGGATGTCTCAGTTATGCCTCTACTCTCCAATCTCATCGTGACAAGTTTACTCCACGTGCTCGTGCTTGTGTTTTTCTGGATACCCCCCGAAGTCAAGGGATATCGGGTATACGATATAAAATCAAGAAGGATTTTTTTTATCCCGTGATGTAGTATTCCACGAGGATCATTATCCGTTTCAAAAAAGGGAAAACTTATGTTTCCAATGGTGACCAAGACCCATTCCCTAATATAATACTGCAAAAACCTTCAACTGGTTTTTAACAGTATTTCAATGATGATAGTGCATCTGATATAACCATAGTTGGACAATCTCCACAAAATGATGGTACTCCTCTAGATGAAAATATTACAGATTCTGGAGATACCAATGGTGATAATTATCAAATTTTTCTTATTGAAGAATCTTCTCAATCGGGTATGCATACTACAGACCAAGTTGAAAATAACTCACTTGAAAACACATATGAAGATGTTTCTACAAGTTCATCTAGAAATCTGAATGGCCATAGTTTCGAGGCTTATGAAGGTGTTAATATACAAGCTAATGAACATATTGACATGCATACAGACAATGATCATTCTCAGTCACAACCTCGACGTTCAAACAGAGAGCATAATCCTGCAAAATTCCTTCAAGATTACCACTGTTACATCTTGAAATGTGATAATATCCTACAAACTGATCATTGCCTTTACTCCATTACAAACTACATCTCTTATGATAAGCTTTCATATCCCTCAAGAAGTTACATATGTAGCATTAGTACATCTCTTGAACCTTCATACTATCATCAAGCTATTCGAGAGAATCATTGGCGAGTTGCCATGAATAATGAAATAGAAGCTATGGAACGAACTCACACTTGGGATCTTGTCCATTACCCTCAGGATGCCGACCTATTGGTTGTAAATGGGTATATCGCATCAAGTATAATTCAGATGGATCGATAGAAAGGCATAAAGCACGGTTGTAGCAAAAGGGTATAACCAACAATAGGGCATTGATTATCCGAACACATTCTCTCATGTTGCCAAAACAGTGACTGTAAAGTTGTTCCTAGCTCTTGTAGCATCTCATAATTGGTCCTTAACTCAAATGGATGTTAACAATCTGTTTCTAAACGGAGATCTCTTTGAAGAAGTATATATGCAACCTCCTACCGGATATTACACCAAAGAGAAAAATCAGTATCCTAACTTGGTTTGCAAGCTCAACAAATCCATATACGGCCTCAAACAAGCCTCCCGACAATGGTTCAAGAAATTTGCTGGAGTATTATTAACCCGTGGCTTTAAGCAATCCGAGAATGATCATTCCTTATTCACCAAAGGATATGGATCATCTTTTCTTGTGCTTTTAGTGTATGTGGACGACATACTTCTTACGAGTCCTTCAACCGCTAAAATTAATAAGACCAGAACAACACTTCATAGCCATTTCTTATTAAAAGATCTCGGGAATGCAAAATATTTCCTTGGACTAGAACTGCTTCACTCCAGAAGTGGAAATTTCTATATCACAACGTAAATACACATTGCATTTGCTGGAAGATTGTGGTCTTTTAGCTGCAAAACCAACCACACACCCAATGATATCCTCAACAAAATTAATAGCCACCTCGGGAGCTATTTTATTAGAAGATGATGCTACAGATTATAGACGTTTGGTTGGACGTCTCCTTTACCTTCAGATTTCACGACCATATATCACATTTGCAGTGCACAAATTAAGCCAATATGTAGCAGCACCCCATAGTGAACACAAGACAGCTGCAATACATCTACTTCGATACCTCAAAGGTAATCCTGGACAGGGATTTCTTCTTAAAGCCTCTCAAAAATTTCAGCTCAAGGCTTTTGTATATGCAGATTAGGGAGCGTGTGCTGATACACGCGTTCAGTAACCGGTTTCTGCATATTTCTTGGTGACTCACTTATCTCATGGAAAACGAAAAAATAAACAGTTGTATCTCGATCATCAGCAGATGCCGAATATAGAGCCCTCGCCAATGTAACAAGCGAAATCACCTGGATCGACCAAATACTTACGTATCTACACACAGTTCTCTCGGATTCTACTTTGATATTTTGTGACAATCAAGCAGCCATAGCAATCGCCTACAATCCAGTCTTTCATGAAAGGACAAAACACATAGAGATTGATTGTCATTTTGTACTAGAGAAAGTAAATAACGGCCTAATCCGACTAATGCCCATTCGTTCAGCTCATCAACTAGCCGACATATTCACTAAAGCCTTACCTGCCACCCTCATACATGATTTTATGCTCAAGATGGGAATTCACAACTTACATTCATGTCCATCTTGAAGGGGGGGCTAACAGAATACACACTAACTCTACCCCATCTCACTTTATACTTTTCTTCCGCCATACACTCATCCATCTTTCTTTCTCATCACAGCTAGTTTTACTCGTTAGGTTGTTACAAAAATGTTATTAAACAGTTTCAATGTAACCCCCTCATCCAACAAGCTTTGTACTATATAAAAGTTTTCTCACAATTAACAAAAGTCAAGTTATTATTCTCCACAACAATTTGATACTATCATTTACTTGTATACCTTTGGTCTTTTCCCTCTCATATCGACATTGGAATATTGTTCAACAAGACCAACGTCAAAGAGAGCATAACTTAGCTAGTATAAGTTTAGTATTAACAATTATGGAGTCTGTGATTCAAGTTTCCTAGACCCACTTAACTGGTATTAGTGTTGTATTAACAATTACGAAGTCCGTGATTCGAGTTTACTAGACCCAATACCTCTTTGTACTAAAAAAAAAAGAATAAAAACAAAAGACGACCCATTTATCCCATCTGCATTACATAAAGACAAGAAAATTATCTTTAATTAACGTTGGAACACTCAACATCCAATACTTCTTACTAAATTTTTGAACTTTTTAAATGCTATATTAATTTCAATATTGTAAAGTTTATTTGATTTTGATTGATGAATTTTATATTTGTACTTCAAAAAAAGTTTAAAATTAATTCATTAAATTAAATTAATATTAGAGAATTTGACGTGGGTAGTATATTTTTAATGTGCAATATAATTATAACACATTTTTTTTTTTTTTTTTATGTTCATTTATAGCAAATTTTCTTTTTTTTCCGAAATTGCTTTTTTGCCCTTGTCATTCACGCCTTTGCAACCTTTTGACTTCTCTAATGTTACTTGATATCATTTGGCAGGTTGATTCTATTACTTCTACTATTGCTAAAGGTTTCATTTGGAAACATCTTTGTGGCTTATGGTAGTTCTTGGTCTGTACGTAAGGTTAGTTTCGGACACTTATTCTGTAGTTTTCTCTAACTTTTCATCATATTTGATTTTACTTTCTCCGCGTTTAAGCACCGTGACATGTTATTATCTATTTTCATTTATGATTTCAAACATGTTTGTTTTTCACGTTAAAAAAATGAACTTGAATCATCTGCTCTGTCATGAATTTGAAAAGTCGTGATTTTTTTTTTTTTTTTTTTGCCATTTCGAGACAAAAAGAATCTTGAAACTCATTTATTTATTTACAGATCTATGGAGTTAGAGATCTCCGTTTGCAACATTGAGATTGGATCTGGGTTCACGAAGAGATGAGTTTTTCAACAAGATAAAGCACTCGTCGTTTTTCGTTGCCGGCCACCACGCGCCGCTGTCGGCACCACCAAGCTCCAGCCACTAATTTTGGTTGAATTATATTACCGAAATGATTGAAGGTTGCATATTCAATTAGTGCCACTGATAGACTTCAATCATTGAACTGATAGACTTCAATCAGTTTCACTAATGGATTTCAATCAATGGACTGATAAACTTTAATCGGTGGACTGCAGACTTCAATTAGTGACCCTATAATAGTGAAATACGAGAGTATTGAAGATGAAAAGATACAATCGAAATGTGTAATGAGAGAATCAAAACGAATTGAACGAAAAATTGGAAGAACATGAAATCATGTGCCTAAAATGATAGATTATTTTTATAGTAAGTGATAGACGGTTAGACGTTGAGGATGAATGATAGATCGAAACTGGTTGAGAGAATCGCACCAATTGAGAGAATAGAAACAGGTTTGTAGGGGGAGAGTCGAAAAGGCTTTGAAGAGAGAGAAGAAAGAGGGAAATGAAGAGGTTTTTGAAAAAAAAGAACTTTTATAAAGGAGTGAAAACGATCGTGAAAATTGGGAAAAGTTGAATTGTGCATATAAAATGATTAATGTGCAATAAACAATTGTTCTCGTGAGTTATACTTCTGAATTTTTGATAGAAAGCTGAACATGAACCGTATAAAATGATTGAATATGATTAAAGTGAATGATAGACAACTATGTAGTGGGTGATAGACATCAAGATTTTTTTATAAAAGATGATGGATTTAGGTGGATATCAAATTTTTTGTCTTGGCAAACCTGCGTGGACTTTTTGATCATTTTCATTTGGGCGCCACAAAATTTAGATGCAAATATTATTAAAATGTGTTGTACACCAAATTTTTATTGTTCTTTTAAATATACATGCAAAATTCTCTTAAATTCAAAATTGGTTTAATAATATTTGTGGTTTTAAATATTAAGCTTGAACAAAAGGTAAGAAAAACTCAAAAAACTCCATCAGATGCCAACTTTACTTTTTTTTTTCTTTTTTTTTTTTTTCAAGATTTGTATTGGACACTTGAAAGTTGAATGGTCAACATGTAATTTTAACCTCTATTTTAAGTTGAAACATCTTTACAAGCAGCTGATTTTGTCGGGGGAATTAATGAATTAATGTGTTCTTTTACCAGTTCACCTAGCTTACGAAATAAATATTCTATCAATAACATTAAATCATAGCCGTTTTTCCATCAGAATAAAATTTAAAAATCCTAGTATCAATAATAACGAAATTACCTTGCAAAGATATA
>JBBMEG010035692.1:0-20808 GCA_037832605.1 Cyclanthera cordifolia | reverse complement strand
GATAACAAACCTGATCTTAATTACTAATAATTTTGATGCTTCAAGATGTCTATAGTGTAGTGCTCGAAACAAGGATTTCAACGCAATTTGAATTACTCAAATCGGAGTTGAAATGAAGAAGTTATGATCAAAACAAGTTTCAACGAGAAATACCCGAGACGATGACATGGTGGCTGGGTCGGTATCGAAGAACCATTTAGAGGGTGACAAGTGGAGTTTTGGATGAGTGTCAAATGTTTTTTTTTAATTAAAATAAAAAGAGAATTAAAAAAAAAAAAAAAAGTTCCGTTGAAAAAAAAATAAAAAAAAATCAGCTTATATAAAAAAAAGGAAAATCAGAACTTACCGTTATGACATTCATAATAATAATAATATTAATAATAATTACTTTTTAATTTTTTTTAAAAAACTTCTAATCTCAACCATTTATTTTAAATTTCTTTGCATGTAATGATTCAACTTAAAAGCTCTTATTTTTCTAATTTTCCTCTCTATTTAAACTCAACTTTTTTCTCCAAAAATTCATTCACAACTCTTATCATTCAATCCTCCTTAAATTAAAAAGTTTTCATTGTTGATCTCTCCAAACTCTCAAAGTCTTTATTCATTTTATTTTTGAGAGACATTGTATTGTGAGGATTTAGTTGTGAGAAATAAATTTGAATATCTACTCTATTTTGAGAGTTATATTGTGTGCTTTACAAAACTTCCATAATTTGTAACGGTTTGATCTTGATCCGTGGAAAAGATTGAGTTAGCTCTTGAACTCATAAAAAGGAGCGACGTTCGATTTGATTCTAATTGGTGGAAAGAAGTCAATCAAAGTTTTATTCGAAATCCCAAGAGGCGCTTGAGTGGTAGAGTAGGTCGATTTTGACAGAACCACTTGAAAATTACGGTGTCATTTTCTCTAACTCTTTCCTATTTATTTTTACTTTACTTGGAGTATTTTATTTCACGTTTTAATTTGAACTCAATATTTATTGTTCAAGTAGAATTGTTTTGCATCATTCTTATCTATTTTGTTGTATTATTATTTCTTCTTATTTATTTGCAAACAAAACTAATATTTATATTAATTAAGAGTTTCTCAATAGAATATTATTTTAAAACCCTATTCACCCCCCTCTAGGGTGGCAGGTTTGTCCAAGATCGGGAATTGGTAGTGTTGGCTTGATTGTTCGTGATTGATAGGGGTCACCGATTATTGCTGGCACAAAAGCAGGGTTCAGGAATTGTTTGGTCAAAACGCTTTAGGGGGTGGCAATTAAGGAGGGGTTGAAAAATACCTTGGATCTTTGTTCTTGGATTCCGCCCCTCTTAGTAGAATCGGATGCATTGGGTGTGGTGCAAGTGTTGGTGGGCGAGGACAAAGACATCTCGTAGTTTAATAACATTATTGTTGATATTAGAACCCTTTCTACTGTGGTCAAGGAGGTGCTCGTTTCCTTTTGTAATAGAGATTGTAATTAATAGGGTGGCAGATTTATTTGCTAAACACCCGGGTGATTCCGAAGTTGTTTGGAACCTTTTATTTTTTTCTTTGGATGATAGATCATTTTTTTTTTTTGAGGGGGGGCTCCCCCCTTCGTGGCCTCTTGTGTGGAAGACGATTGTAAGTCTTGTTTTCTTGTTGATTAATATATTTCATTGTTTGTCTCAAAAAAAAAAAAAGGTTGCTCAAAATCGTAATAGAAAATAATTCAATGTTGGACAAAAGAAGAGACAAATTTCAAGAAATTGTACAAGCCTACACAACCTGTTACAACGAGTTTAGAGTAAAGCAAATATTCGTCAAATGGATTAGCGATTAATTTACTTAAGCATTAACCTAAGTACAATGTACACTAGCTAATGGACAATTCCAAGACTCCCCTGTATAGCAACAACTAAAGCGTGAATTAATGGGTGTGTAGTGAATGTTTCTAATAATTCATATTTCTAAAGAACAAACAAAATGTACACACTATTTACTAATCACCATCGACCTTCAGCTCCGTCATCTTTGTATATCCTTTTACCTGGAGAGGAGAAAAATAATAAGGGTGAGTAACATAAATTACTAAATATGAACCCCCTATGTACAATATAGAAATGCATACATAATGTCAGTTTTTTGACAAGTAAGAACATTCATTATCTACAGACCAAAAAGGGAAACTACTAGTCCGACTTATCAAGAACAAAACTGGTCTTGGCATCATGAACACAACTTGTTCTAGCATCATGAAAACCACCTGTCCTAACATCAAGAACACAACTGGTCCAGGCATGAGGAACACAACTTGTCCTGGCATATAAGGGGAAAATACCGACTACAAGCTAGGTATCCTAGCGAGTCATAGGAGCATATCAACCCAAAGACTCAGAAGACCTAGGAGACTCCCTAGTCAAAGTCTTTAGGGACAATAAGGAAAAAGGTATGTTGATGTCATAGGGTCGTAAAAGCTCTCACCACGACTATGTGCTTGTATGCACATACCACACGCAGCTGAATACGAGGTAGGCCTACCCCCAGCTAAGTGTGTACCAGGTCTACATGTGGCTGAAAGGAAAGAGTATACAACTGAAACGAGGTACCAGCAACCTTCATTGGGTCCTTCGTCCAGTATGACCATACTCTGCTTAAAGTTGTAATTTAGTCAATGGTAAGCTTACAATCGTGATCTGAGTTCAAGTCTCATGAGGCCGAAACTAGGTACTAAGTCAGTGGGTCATAGAACCTCACTTAGCCTCTAGATGAAGACAACTACTAGACTAGGAAGACATAAGATTAAAAGATAGCTATCTAGGCAACCTACTTAATGTCTCATTCCACTAAGCAGTAAACCAAGATAGACGAGAATTTATAACTTCTAATTATATGCTAGATATCCCATTATACTTAATAGTAATCAACATGTAAATAACTTCCACAATCAAGCAATGTGTAATCCAAACAACATACAATTAGTAAACATGCTCAACGTGGTACCAACATAATGAACGATTCACTAAACTAAGTAATAAAACATGAATCATAATATATAAAATCATGAATAGTCACTAGCTACACTTCTCGATTGTTTTAATTAATAACATGGTTAATTCAGTAAATACTAGTAATGTACCTAAGCTCACATAAACATTTACGGTCCACAAAACTCTAGGTAAAAGTTTTTACCTGGAAGTTACTATCTTCAACAAGATAAAAGAAAGATCATGATCCTCTAAAAGTGCAATTAAGACCTTGAGTTAATTATTTGCTTTTTCTTTTTATTTTAGCTTCTCCAAGATCATTTAAATTAATCCTTAGCTCCTCTTGATTAATAAAATAACAATGGTATAAAATATCCCAAACTCACATTGAAAGGTTATTAAAGTATCCTACCAAAATCCAATAGAATAATGAACAAGGGGTAACTTAATATTTACCGATCAAAATCCCACCAAAATACACCTTTAAATACTTCGCAAATCTTTGCTATTGGTAACAAGATCACAAATCTCAAATAAATTGTTCAACGCGAACCTTAGCCCAATTATTCCATTATAATTAAATCTGGAAATTCGTTAATGTAGCCTAACTTCACAATTTTAATTTTATGCCAAAGTAACAATATTCACAGATCCACCCAAGGGAAAACACAAAACAACTTACACTTTCCAGCCCACCCAATTCAAATATCAATTATCACATATCCTAAAAGAGTAACCACACCAAACACGAAACCTTACCTTAGTAGGTTGGACCACAGATCCGGCGCGAGCGACGAATCGATTGGGTAAGGCAGATGCACGCGCGAATAGAGTCGTGGGGGTGAGATTCGTGCGTTGCTTTGAAATCACGACACCGTTCGTGATTTCGGAGCTGGATGGGAGCTTTAATGGATGATTCCGGTGAAGTTGCTTGTTGGCTAATGAGGAAGATGATAAAGTTTTCTTTTTCTTGACTTGTCAATGTCTCGGTAGATTAAAAAAAATAAAATAAAGTAAGTGAGAGGGTGTGGCCAAAGAGTTGTACGAGATTGGTAAGAGAGAAAAGAGAAAATGAACTTTGGGTTGTGTTTTGATTAAAAAAAGTTGGAAGCTAGGGTTTAGAGGTAGAACGTCGTTTTCTTCCATTATAATATGTCTTGTAATAGGACAGCCGATTTGCCTGTCAAGTGTACGGCTGTTGTTTCTGTTGTTTGGAACTTTTTGTCTTCTTCTATGGAAGATAGGTCTTTTTTGGGTTCTCCCCCCTTGGTGATCTCGTGTATGGAGGAGTATTGTAAACATTTTCTCTTAAATGATTTATGAAGCTTTTCAAAAAAAATAAAAAAAAGTAATAATAATATTAGGATAAAATGCATTTATTTGTATACTTTCAATAAATATATTTTAAGATGAAAAATAGGTTTTTATTCCAATGAATGTAAACAAAAATATATGAAATTATATAACGGGATTGTATAACGTTTAATCTAATGAATTATGACTCAAATTCTTTTGTTATGCGATTTAAAAGATTGTATACTTATTACTAATTTGTTCAAATATATCACAAAATATATTATTTATTTTGTACTTTAATAAAAAAAAAAGTTTTAAAATATTTAAATTTTGAACATATTAATTACATTTTTTTTTCAAACATAAATATAATTTTGAAGTAGTAAATGCAATATTTAAGGTATAAAAGAATAAAAAAAATTCTGATATAGATTAGAGTATAATTATTCATAGGAAAAAAATCTTATCTAAGTGAATTTTAAAATCTTTTTTAAAACTTTTTTGTTGTTATATTTATTGAAAATCAAAATGTATAAACTTTTAAATACATGATGATATAATAGATGAAAATAAAACTAATTAATGTATATAATTTAAAGAGGGAATAATGAATGAACCAAAAAACAAAATCATTTAGAGTTGAGTTTTTCAAAAACGTCTTTAGTGTAAATTAATTACACGAAAAAAACAACTTAAGTGTAAATTAAGTAGTGGTTAATTGATTAAATTGTTTTATAAATAAACCAATCTTCTTTCTTTGGTTGAGATAGAGACTATTTAAGGTAGAAAAAAAAAAAAAAAATGCAGTATTCAATATGAGAGTGTGAAATTGTACGTGTTGTTATTAAAAAAAAAGAAATAATAATAATCAATTGTGGATAAGTTATAATATGTCCAGTGAATGGATGAGTAAATTGAGGGAGAGAAGTATTTTTTTTTTAATGATGGTTAAATTAGCAGATATTGATAAGAGTCTTAGCATGTGGATGAAAGATGATCGAGAATAATATAATTCAAAACAATAGAAATATTTTGAATTGAAATACAATAACAATCATTATAAAATAACATACAATAATGAAAATAAAAATGCAGACTTCAATATCATATAAAATAACATACAATAATGAAAAGAAAATGCAAGGATTTCAATATACAATTTTATCTTAAAATAAATTCACACGATTACTTGATAATGAAAAAACAAATATTATTATAAACACATCATATTTAAGATAAAAAATATGAATAACAATTATTCGACTTATAGAATATGTATTTTTCAAATATATATGTGTAACATCTTGAAGTATATAGAAGATTAATTAAGATGAAAGGATAGAAAGTAATAAAAAAAAATCTAGTAAATTTCATATTTGTTTAACACTATACAAATATAAAAATGATATATAAAGAAGAAAAATAAAAAGTTCCGAGAATTTGCTTGAGTTGTAGTTCAAAAATGTCTTGCGCAAAAGCTAAAAGATCTTCTTGCATCTTTTATCATATTGGAAGCAAGTAAGTGCATGCTTTGAAAATTGAAGAGAGCAATTATAATATAAAAGTCTTGAGATTGCTTAGAGATGGAAGAATCTTCAAACATAATGAATTGAGTAAAAACGAACTAAGAAAAAATGTAGATTCCATAGTTGGTATAAAATGATGAAAAAACTCATTTATATAGTTAGAAGTGGAGGGTTACAAAACCTTTTGAATTTCTTTCTTTCTTTTTTTTTTTTTAGCGCAAACCTTTTGAATTTCTAAACTCATAAGGGTTACAAAAACCTTTTGAATTTCTTTTTTTTTTTTAGTATAAACATTTTGAATTCCTAAACTTATAAGAGTTACAAAACCTTTTGAATTTCTTTTTTTTTTTTTAGCGCAAACCTTTTGGATTTCTAAACTTATAAGGGTTACAAAAACCTTTTGAAATTTTTTTTTGTACAAACCTTTTGAATTTCTAAACTTATAAGGGTTACAAAACCTTTTGAATTTCTTTTTTTTTTAGTACAAATATTTTGAATTAATTATTCTCATTATAAATTCATAACTAATTACATAATTCATGTTTATCCCATCACTTTGTCATAATAAATTAAATTGACCAATTTACTCAAACAAACAAAATACTTGAGAATCCAACACAACCAAGAAAAGAATTAAAATTCCCAAAATAACAAATACGAAAATTTGGTTTGTTACATCTAATGGACAAATTGTTTATCGTTCCACGGTAAACTGATATCTTCTAGAGCTAATGAGAGGCGATATCCTTTGCTTAACTAAGATTTGAACTAGAGTCGTTTTTGAAGCAGTTACTTATTTTACCAACACCACTAACAACAATTTATTAGAAATTTAAGGTTAACTATTTATGAAATAGGAAACTAAAGGATCATTTTGCGCAATTAAGAAAAACTTAAGCCCTAGTTTTTCCCTTTCTCCTTCCACCTTTCTCTCTCTCGTTTTCCCCTGCTTCTCCGATTCCAGTTGCGAACAGCCCCAACCACGACTTCTCTCCCTCGCGATTTCATTCTTTATTCTCCCTCTTGCGATCTCCCTTACCCGTCTTCCTTTCGCTGTCACCGTCGCCGACCTCTTTCTCACTCACCTGTCTCTCTCTCCGCAACTGTTCTCTCTCTCACACCCTCTCTCTCCCATCTCTTTTCTTTCCCTTTTTCGTGAAACCCATCCTTTGTCGGAATCCACGGAGGTCAGCACCGAACCATGCCACCCCAGCGAGACCTCTCTTGTCGTCACCTCTCCCTCTCTCTCTCTCTCTCCCCATCACAGCCTTTCTCTCCTTGCTCTCTCCTCCGATATTGATGAGGAAATTGGCAAGGGCTGCCAAAATTTGTTAGAAGGAGTTAGTTAGATTTGTATTTGGGTTGTAGCTACGGTTGCAATTTCAAGCCAAAGACATAGAGCTTGGCTGAGCTTGGGGTTGTTCTTGATGAGCTAGCAACTTTGGCTTTCTTCGTTTCAATCTGAGTTTGTTTGTGATGAGCTTTCGTTAGCAATCTTGTTTGGCTAGTGGTTGGGTTTGTTGAAGTTGAGACTTGGGTGGAAAGCTTGTCGGAGGTTTGAGTTTGAGATTTAGAAAGTTGCTTCGTGTTTTTGTCTTTACAAGGAAGGTGTTCGGTAAAATGCTTGAAAGAGCTTGGCGAGTTTTTGGGTGGGCATCGAAGCGTTGGCCCGCTAGGTTTCATTGAAGGGTTGGTCGAGAGTTTGTGAAGGCTTTGTATGGAGTTGCTCGATTGGATTCAAGGCTAGTAAGCTTCGGGTTAGCCTCTCGACTAGTTTGTCCGCGTTATGTAAGCTATTGTTGGTACACTTTTCACCTTTTAAGTATGTGTTGGTGTTGTTTTGGATTCTCTTAAATGCTTACTTGTTGTGTTGTTTAATTGTAGGTTCGGGGGCTTAGCTAGAACAATCATTGTGGCTCAAGCCTCGTGCTTGTCGGTTCTTTTGAACCTAGTGTAAGGGACCTAATGAGTGCATAAGTAGTTGTATTCTTGCTTGGTTGGTTTGTTTATGTGTTGTTACAACTTTATTGCTCGATATTTCTTTATTGAATTCGTAAGCATGTGGTATGTGATCTGGTAGGCTAGAATATGGATTATATGTTGTTCATTGCTCGATATTTCTTTATTGAATTCGAAATCATGTCGTATGTGATCTGGTAGGCTAGAATATGGATTATATGTTGTTCGTTGCTCGATATTTCTTTATTGAATTGAAAGCATGTAGTCTGTGATTGGGTAGGCTAGAACATTGATTATATGTTGGTTGCTGCTCGTTATTTACTTATTGAATTTGAAAGCATGTGATATGTGGTCTGGTAGGCTAGAATATTGATCATATGATGTTGTTGTTCGTAATTACTTCATCGATAATGTGTAGAAAGACTTTAGGAAGTGATGCTTGACTTCTTCGTAAGTGTCTAGTTCAGAAATTGATTGTTGCTTGCTCGAGTCACTTTCCTTGATGGAGTGAGAGTGTCGGTCATGCAGTCTAGGCACGTCTCCTCCCCACCATAGGGTGGTTGCAGTAGACCATATGGTCTATTGTTTGCGTGACACGTCAGGGGGTGACCCATAGGGATGTAGGGTTAGACGTAGCCAACGTTCCCTAACGGATACATGTTACTGTTGTAAGAAGCTTCGCACGTTATTAGGGCAGTGATCGCTACATGGACCCGAAGTGTGGTGGGACTAGCCATAGGATCGATAGTCTGCACTCAGGAACGTGGCATCGGCTGGGAACCAGGTCGTCCATACGTGTAACTTAGCTGAGTAGTCTAAGGCGTACAGGGTGCGATAGTGGGAATCAGACATCGGTCGGTTATCCCTCATCGCAAGAGTTGGAGCGAAAACTTGCTAGGCAGTGAGCACCCAAATTTGCTTAGGCATAAGTGAGCGTCGCGCTAGCAGATTGGATCGCTCTTGGCTCGTAACCGTGTGTGGTACTTGATGTGTTCGGGATAGACTCTACCGTGCCGAAGGGACCCAGGATAGCCTGGGCGACTCCAATGATTACCCTTGCCCCTAGGCACTCTACCGGACCCAGAGAGTTCGGGTATCGGCTTTCCAGGTCTCACGGTATTGATCAGTGAGGCCCCTCTTCGAGAATTGTCTCAAGGTCATCGAACCAGGTGACTCGAGTTCTCGGGAGTTGGGATGTTTTCCCTTTGTTTGTTGTGATTTTCATAGACTTTTGATTTAGGCAGATATATTGTGTGCACCCCGGCTGGGTTTCTTACTGAGTTTTCACAGATTCACCTCTTCGTTTTATGTTGGCTATGGATTCAAAACCATAGTTGCTGGTAAGCACTAGGATGGATGACCGACAACCGAGGATAGATCTAGTGGGAACGTGTCGGTGGGGTCGTTGGTGTCACTTTTTCATAGTCTAGTCTTATTGCATATCTTTCTGCACGAACTATTGTAATAAATTCGTTTTCAAATGTTAGTTTTGGAACCGAGATCTCGGGATTTATATTTATGTTTAAACTGTTGACTTCCTTGATAGGATAAATGTTTTGTTTGGAACTTGCATTTCGAAATGTCCAGGTTCTGTTCTACAAGTTTTGCAGGTATGAGTTTCCCGCTTCGCTTCGCTTAATGTGCTTCTTTCCTCTTTTCTTCTCTAGGGGAAACTATGCCAAAATTTTCTTTAAAATTTTCATGCATTAGTAACTTCCGAGCCATAACCTAACGGTTATGTATCGGGTTGTTACATTTCTTCTTGTCATGTTGCGTTCCTAACCACTCACTAAAATGTTTCTTAGCGTTTGAGACTTATTGACCCAGCGTTATTTGGCTAGTTTCACCTACGCACATCAAATAACGCTTCATAAAACATGATTTCACATCCCACTCAGGATAAAGATCACATTTACATACGATCATCCTTAGTGAAGTAATTGATGCTAGACTATAATGAAACTATTAGACCGATCATAATAGTTCTCGTCCCGTCTTATGCAAAAACTTCTTTTTGCTCATGCACCCCAACCATATATTTTCACATGAATAACTAGGATCAGGTCATCTGTAACCACTGAAAAGCGAGTCGTAGTAACAATATCTCTAAAACTTAGGCCCCCTTCCTTAGTCCATATGCTATAGATGTTGTAGGTTATTAACTTGGAACTATATTCATTTGTATGTCTCTTATGCTTGTCCAAATGTTCATCCAAATAAGTATGAGCGTATTAAAATTATCTCATTAATGTAATATATCTAAATGAAGCTTGTATATTAAATGTACAATTAATGAAAATAATAACATTTATTAATTACCTAAATATTACATTAAATGTCTAACATTTATTACTTGTTCTTCAATTACGAACAAGTAGGCTTTTAAGGCAAAGCCTCTAATAATTTCCCACTTGCACTAAAGTCCTAATAAGACTAATCCAAGTTAAGCCAAACATAAAATCTCACACTGGCTCTAGACCATAGAAGAGGCCTCTCGTAGACATAATCTATTTAGGTGACCTTGAACAATTTAACCGAGAGAGCCTTTGTAAAAGAATCAGCAATGTTGTCAACCGTATTAATCTTGGTAACGACAACTTTATCACTATGCACTATCTCAATTATGAGGTGATACTACTCTCTATATGCTTCCCTTATTTATGGCTTCTATGTTCTCTAGAGTTAGTCACAACTATGATGTTATCATAATATAGCATGATCAGCTTATCAACACTTAAAACCACTTCTAAATCTACTAGGAAGTTTATCAGCCATACTTCCTCTTTACCGCTTCAAAAGCCACCATGAACTCAAATTATTCCATTTGTAGAATGTGCGATGTATTTTTTGCTTGATCTTTCTCCGAATTATAGTTGCGCCATTGAGGGTGAATATTTTATCTTGATGTGAACTTCCTATAGTTCTTATCAGGTTTAAAACAAGAGTATGTGTATCTGGTTAAGATAGAATCCTAAAGATCATACATATGCATATAACTTCTACTGCTTTAGAGATACTTGAAAATGTTCTTAACTGCAATCAAGTGATTCAATCTTAGATTTGACTGATATCTACTGATAATGGCTATTGTGTAGTGTACATAAATCTTTCTATAATTGAAATATAGGGTATGTGTCTTATCTCCTCGACCTCATAAGGTGCCTTAGAACTTTGCTCCATAAAATATGAGATTTTATTGCTTAAAGGTAAATGACTCTTCTTGGAATATCTTATTGTAAACCTGACAAGCATTGTGTAAATGTTTGAAGCTAGATTCAAGCCTAGCATTTTCTTAAACCAATCCCTTATTAACTAGATTCCAAGAATGAATAAAGAGTCACCCAAATTCTTCATCTAGAACTGGATAGTCAACCTCTGCTTGATATAAGTCGACACTTTTACATCATTCACAATGAGTATAATATCATCTACATAACATAATATTAATGCTACTTTCTGGTCAATAATCTTTTTGTAAAGACTGTTCATAAATGTTCTTTTTAATGCCATATAATTTGATCACATCATCAAATCTCTTGTTCCAAGATTTAGACGCTTGCTTCAATCCATAAATAGATTAAACAAGTTTGCAAATCTTTTGCTCATGTGCTTTGGATTGAAACCCCTTTGGTTGAATCATGTAGATTTCCTCTTAAAGATTTCCATCCAAGAATGCAATTCTGACATTCATCATTCATATCTCATAGTCATAATGTAAGAGAATGGATAAGGGGATCCTTATAGACTTTAACATAGCAACATGGAAGAAGGTCTCTTCATAATCAATTACTTCTCTTTGAGTGAAACCCTTTGCCACAAGTCTAGCCTTTAAGGTTTGCACCTTTCCATCTACACCACTTTTCATCTTGTAGAACCAGTTGCACCTAATAGGTCTTACGTTCTTTGGTGCATCCATACATATCTAAACTTAATTGGAGTATGCCGACTTCATTTTAAGGTTCATGGATTTTATCCATTCTTCCCAGTCAACATCCTTAATTACCTTTCTAAAAGACTGAGAATCTTCAACATTATCCTCGATAACCTTATGTGTCTCAAAATAAACATGTATAGGGAACAAGATTACTTTTAATCCTCTCACTGCATCGAGGTGAACGTCTTTCCTAATTGGGTGGAATTTGACTATCAAATCCCAAGGATTTATCAACTATCATTAATGATGAGTTTCCAGCATCCGATGTTGGTGAGTTGTCAGCATCTCTTGTTGACCTTCTTGCAACAATACTTATTGTAGGATCATAGCATCATTCGAAGATAAATCTTTAAACACTACAACCAATAGAGGTTTATAGTCTCTAAAATAATTTTTTTCCAAGAAAGTTTCATTTGTCGATAAAAACACCTTATTCTCATTTGGGTTATAAAAATAGCCATCTCTTATTTCCTTAGGTTAGCCTTTAAATAGGCATAGCTTTCAACATGGTTCTAATTTCTTCGAATTTACAGTCAGCACATATACCAGACATCTCTAAATCTTGAAGTGACTTAAACTATTTTAAAGTTCATTCCACAATGAATTAGATGACTCTAATACACTCTTGGTGGGTACGTACCGAGTTCAATATATATAATGTGGAACTGTTTTTTCTTTTATTTAATCAAAAAAAATTTAGATGTCATAATTACACGCTACAAAATAATATTCCCACATTTCCACAACAAATTAGGCTTATGTAAACCTCATTTCAAATTCAGTTAAAGCCTAATTTCTTTCTAAACACTCATATTTCTCAAACTCTATTAATCTTGTTCTCAATATCCACCGATTTCTTACTTTTTTCTGAATCTTAATTACCAATCTCATAGCCTCACACACTCGATCCAAGATGACGGCAAGAAGGTTACCTTCTCTGAAACAAAAAGAAATGAGGACAGCCCCGATGTTGATTCTAAAGTAGAAGAATGTGTCTTCTCATCAGAAAGAGAAGAGTGGATGCAGCGCCTTCTGTAACTCGCACCCTGGATGCAGTGGGCATCAATACAGAAGCCAGAGTGCTAAACCTATTAAAATTATCCAGACTGAGCATCTCAAGGTATTGGTGTTGGAGTCAATTAACGTTGATAGTCAATCAGAACAATAATTAGACAAGCAACTTACTGAATAACTGCCCAACAGATTTAGGAAGAAAAAGAAGAATGTATGAGACTAGAAAGGCCATTGAGCAAAAGAGACCAAACTATGGAGAAGTAATAGATAAGCAAGAAGTTCAATTGCATTGAGAAGTGAAAGAAAAGAAGAAGAAGATGGCAAGGATGCCAAAAACATTGTTAGTGTTGCAAAAATAGAGCCCACCAAAGAAGAAGAGGATATAAACAGGACTGAGCTTGACAGCTTGCCGAGTCTGACCTGAAGTACCTACTAGACGAGGATGTAGAAATTGAGTTGTATTGGGAGCAGACAGTTGAAAAAGAAGAAATCCTTTAAGTTGGTAAAAGTGGAAAAGGAAAGAAGGAGAAAAAGAAAGTGTAGAAGTGGGCAACTGGTGGAGCTGAATGTTGAGGGCATTCAACTCGCATCATTTCGAATCGAGGTTATTCAGCCTTCGACACAACCACCCCCATTGAGGAAGAAGAAGTAAACTTCTCCAGCCTTAACCCAGTATTCTAAAAGCAATTCTCACCCTTTTAACTCATTACTCGTATAGATTGTTGTTGTTATTCTTCGTATTTACTGAATTATGCAAGTAATTATTAGATTTTTTTTTTTTGTTGCATTTGTTTCTGTACTTAATTGATTCCTGCAATATATCACTTTCTTTTTTCTTTGATGCCTTTGAAAAATTTCACTATTGTGTGCATTTCTTATGTTTATCGTATTACATTAAACTTAGCATAAGTTATTTACAAAGTTTTGTTATAGCACTTTCACAAATATGTCTATACGTGTCTTCCGGATAAATGTCAAGGATTACTTGTTTGAATTACTTGATGCGTGCACTTTATTTAAGATCACTTATTCAATGCCCACCGTATTCCTCTTAGCATTTAGATCTATACTTGAACATTTCTAAGCAAACCAAAAATTCTTCTAGTTTAGCTCATTGACTTTTTATATTCATAATTTTAGAATATCCCTAGCCTTCGATTAAATTTATATTTATTTAAAATACTAAAGTAAGAATGGACCTAGCATTAGAGCCAGAATTTAACAACATCAAAATTTATAGATAGCAAAACTTTAAGTTGCAGAGGGAGGGCATGCCTTAGTTTGTAACAATTTTGAAAAAAACGATGTTGCTAAACAATCAGTGCATTGTTCTATTTTTCAAAAAAATAAAAAGAAAAAAAAAGACTAGAAGTCGTGGCTTCTTAAAATATTCCTCTACATAACCATTGCTTCAACTCTAATATTTTCTCTTTTGCCTAGGTGTACTGCTTTGCTCAAATATGCAATTTTAGGTACTAAAAAAATGCTTCATAGTTGTTTATGTTGTCTAGGTGTGCATCTTTGCTCAAGTGTGTCATTCTAAGAACTCTAGAAAGTGAGTAAAATTGATTATGAATGCTAGCTCGGATGAGTATGCGAAACGCATTGCAAATCCTAAAGGGTATTTGAGTTATAAAAAATGTATGTGAGTAGAAAGTTTCATAAGTAACTGCTTAGGTCAAACATAATTGGAAGTAAGTGTCATGCAAGGGTGGTAGAAATTAGTTGGAAGCATTTAATTAGCAAAAGCACTTAGATTACTATTTTTGTTTTGAATAAATATAAAGGTCAAAGGAGAGTCGTAAAATTCCAAATACTAATAGTTAAAACCCAAGACTAGGAATTTTAATTTTATGTCAAATTTTTTTATATAGATCCTGATGCTAAGATCATTTCAAGAAACATTATAGTAACAAAATTGATGAATGTTAACAATAATTTAAGTGTGACGGTGTGATAACTCTCAAACTTGAGAGTTATTTAGCCTTATTTTTATAAGATATCGTGATTTTCAATAATTAATAGAGGTTAAATATAGAAGAATTATATGAATTTGATTAGGAATTCATCTCGAACACACCAAAGTACCATTTAAAACAAATTAGATTGAAGAATGCTTAAAATTCATCTTATTTTCTTAAATTATGGATGTTTCT
Organism: Cyclanthera cordifolia; assembly: GCA_037832605.1. NCBI lineage: Eukaryota > Viridiplantae > Streptophyta > Magnoliopsida > Cucurbitales > Cucurbitaceae > Cyclanthera > Cyclanthera cordifolia. The sequence continues at coordinate 5,965 of JBBMEG010035692.1, read as the reverse complement.
TGCATTTTATTACTCAAAGTTCAACGATGGTGTGAGCATTCACACCTGTGCAGGAATTCATATGCTTAGAGCATTCTGGATGTTAGAATAATCATAATTTTACCTACATTTGACCTCGAGCGAATTAAAATATATGGGAAATAAGAAAATATCTCACGTGCATATTAACTAGGATGATGAATAGCTAAGATTGGATGTTGACAGCCCAAGTAAATTACTATGGTAAAAAGTCAATATGTCAAAAATAGTAAGCTAAATTAATTGCGGAACATGTGTAGTGGGCGCATTTCAAAGAGATATGGGAGATGGACTTATGCAATAAATAGAGGCTGCCACCAACAAATTTAGTGTCAAGCTTTGAGATTAGAAAATGAGGTCAATTGTCTGATTTAAGATTCCAAGATCAGAAAGAAAGAGTGAAAAAGAGAGAGAGCGAGATTCTATAATGCGAAGGTCATTGTCAAAGTTGAGTGCAAAGTGAACAGATACTTTGAAAAGAGTTGTGCAATCAAAATAGACACGAGAATAGTCCCCCTCATTGCTTCTGTACCACAAAACCAAAATTCTTCCCTTTCACTTTTATTTCTTTTTATTTTTCAACTTGTCCACTTTAAGTATTTCTTAGTATTTTTTATGTTTTTATGAACATGTTGTTTAGTTGGTTTTAATGCAATTCCATTCTTCACTTCATAATATGTTACTTTTATTTATGTTTTTGTTTAGTCTACTTATAATTTGTAGTTATATTTCCATGTTTTAGTTACTTGTAGATATGATATTAATTCTGTTATCACGTGGATAGTTCAATATATGTCGCATTGTCATTGTTGATGCGTTACTTTCTGTTATGTATTAGATTAACTCAAGTTTAAGTTAGCCAATTAGAAACTGGATTCACTATGACAAGGAAGATATAGTTATTAACAAAGTAAGCCTTTTAATTAACAAGGTTCAATTGGCTATCCCTTTCACTTTCAGGAGAAAGAGGAAATTATAGATATCTTACTATTGTTCATTAGGTTGACATAAGACTTTATATGCTTAACGAGAGGCTAGAAATATTCATACCATGAATGCACACCATGCCCATTTGAAATTCGGTAAACTTTGAGTGGAAACTTGAGTTTCCTGAATGTACTTTGAGAGAAGGCATCCACATGTAGTGTAAATTATTCTTTTTACAATAAAATTGTCCTGAGTAAGGCTATTTGTATTCTTGTTTTTAACTTAATCCTTATTACTTAATGAAGTTACCTTTTTTTGTTTATAAGTATTTTTTGGAACATTTTCTATGGTGTTAGCATTGTTTGGAACATTTTCTATGGTGTTAGCATTTTTATTTTTGAAGTGTTCAAAACCCAATCGTCTTTTTATCGTGTTGTTAATTCCATTTAAAATATAAAATATTAAAATAATCAGTCCCTTTGGATATGACTTTTGGATTTATTACTTGATTATAGTTGACAATGTCACTTGCGTTTTCATGTGCACAGAGATGTTTAGGACATAATCGATCTAAACCATGATATTAATGAGTGATTCTGTTAAAATTGACTATCAATTTTTTACTCAAACTCTAACATTGGTTTTGTTGGTAAGATGTCCATTTTATAAGACAAGAAAACCCTTGATTTTCTCCCTCAACTTCATTTCCAACTTTTTAGCATTCTATTTTAAGACGCTTTGACTTGCTACTACAAGTTCGTTTTCAGGCAAGCAGCAATAAATCATGGCCGCTCATCCTCCCTTAAATCATTCCATTTTTTTTTAATTTTCCAAATATTTAATTCTCATCCAGGTTGAATGTGACCAGCATTAGGGATGGATTACCTTTGTTGATGCCTTCTGCATCTACACTTCTCCACCAATATAGGAATACGATCAACATCAAGAATGCACCAGCATTGAAAATGCTCTGACTAAGCCGATGCCTTCTGCTTCCATTATCTTGTGTAAACATGAATGCTCACAAAATGGATGAGTATTTAGCAACAAAATGTGAGAAACATTAAAAAACTATACCTTAAAAGTGCAATTTCAATATATTTCATATTGATGATGCTCAAGGAGACAAAGTAGTGTGTTTAGCCAATTTGTCATGTAAAATTGTGGAATTCTTATACTTTTAGCTTTAATAGCCCAACAAAGAGCATGAAATCATATATAAATGAAGGTATATAACTATCTAAATGAAGAGTTATCACGCCCTAAACATGAATCTAGCTCGTCTTGAGCAGTGCTCTCTTCTAAGTCTGTAGAAATTAATTGTTAGTGTTCATCAAATATGCTACTATAATGTTTTTCATAATCATCTCAACATTATAGTGTATAATCAAAAATTTCATCACAAATTAAAAATGTGTAGCCTTGGCTTTTATCCTTTGATGATTGAAAACTTTCATGACTATTCTTTTCCCTTAATCTTTCTTATTCAAAATAAGAGTAATATTTCCAAGTGCTCTTACTAGTTTAATGCTTCTAGGTTCTATCCATTCTTCCTCAAAACTTAGAATTTCTTGAGTTTGACCAACTAATTGCTTAAGACATTTATTCTCACTCACAATTTTGGTAGCTCAAATACCCTTTAGGAGTTTTTATGATTTTTATTCGCATTCTCTTCTAGGCTAACATTCATACTTACTTGCTCATTTCCATAGTTCTTAGAATGACACATTTGATCTGAGAGGCACACCTAAGCAAAGAAATATCTCTTGAGCCTTTTCATAGTTCTTAGGATGATATACTTGACCAAAGTAGGAACCTAAGCAATTGGAACAATCATAGAGTTAAAGCATTGGCTAAGTAGAGAAATAATTTCTGAAACCAAGATTACTAGTCTTGATTTTATTTATTTATTATTTTTTTTCTCAATGCCTTCCACATTGACTGTTTCGATGCAGAATTTTGGTCAATTAGGGAACTAGGATTTCTCTCATCCCCAAAACGTGCCTCATTGTCTTCGAAGGAGGTGGGTTCCACCCCCAAACTTAGAGTTTTCTAAGTTTGGAGACATGGTGTTTAAGCTTTTTGGGTTCAATGTTGGGTGCATTCTCAGTCAATTACTCAAGACAAGGATTAAGCTAATCGAAGCTTAGGGATATTCTAAAATTTCCAGAGACAAAGTCTATACGCTAGGCTAACTAATTTTGGTTTTCTCTCAAATTTTCAAGAATTTCATGCTGAGAGTAATGCCACAAACATTTAATAACAAAAATGTTAATGCACACAACAATCAATTCTAACAAATAATACTAAGTTGATGAACTTGGAAACATGCAAGTACCTGATAGTATCAATGATATCACAAGTGAAATAACAAATGATTATTTCTAAATGTACTAAAAAAATCTAATGTTATGCAGTATGTGGGACATGAGAAATCTAGTTAGCAACAACATTGAAATGCACAAGTCGTTTAGTTCTGTTCTTCTCATAAGACAGATTAATCATAACTTATCTATTCATTACTTACCTTAATTACAAAAGATTAACAAAAATTATTCATAATTAATGAAATAAAAATTATAAAAAGTAAGAGGACTTCTTTTTAGAAGACATGGCTCTAACTAAACGAACAATATTTTCTTGAATTCATGGCGAAGGCTTCCAAGGTTGGATGACTTCATTTGGGAATCCTGGGAACTGGATGTCCCTCGCATTCATCTCGGTCACCTACATCAACAATATGCTCAAGCATGGACAAAGTAATGCTCGACTTCTCTTCACGTCCGTGTCTTAGGTTATCGATATTAGGCTGAACTTCAAAAAATTCAACTAGCCTAGAATGTAATCTTCAAAATTGCATGATGCTTCGATTGCTTCTGAGCAATCCTTCAGCTGTGCCTTCTTAGGGTTTGCCTCCATGGCATTGTATTGCACATTTAGGTTACCCCACAACCCGAGTGATTTATTCCATGCTAACACTCCAGTCGATTCATTCTTCACAGAATTTACTGTGAAGCTTCCTCTCTTCATTAATATTTGCATCAAATTCTAAAATCCATTATGTTCTTGCATCTCTCTCCACACGTACAAATGCTACCATTTGTGCCTAGCAATAACGCTATTGACTTTCTCTAAAAACCCTTTTTTGGGAAAAACATGCTTCTAAAGGAATATGTTCGTCTTGAGAAATACAAATCTGTTATATGCCTTTACTAAGACCAAGTTGATGGTACATGAAACCTCTTCCACAATGTCCCTCTTCTTCTTGAATGTGGAGGACATTCTTAGAGAGCTAGTAAGTGCTTTGCACTTCCTTTTGCTCTCTAAATCTTGTTTCTTCATCTTGGAACTCTTTTTAATTTCCTTCACTTCTTCCTCATCAGATTCTTCCATATCTTCCTCTACCCGATATTCTAAGTTAGATTCAGCTTTTTGTACAGGTTCGTGCTTGTACTACTCCTTTTCAATTGTGGCTTCAACTTCAACCATCTCTGCTTCTTTTTCCTCCTCTTCTTCTTCATTGCCTTTTCTACTACTCGATACACCAGACTACAACGATGATTCCCACATCGAGGCCTGGGTTTTTTCACCAAATTCAAATGACGAGTCTGCTTCACTTAAAAATTTGAGGAACTCCATGAATTCTTCTCCTACCTTTCTGTAACGACCCGGTCCATAACCGTGAGGTTATAGCACAGACGTTACTAATGCATGAAAAATTTAAAGAAGACAGAGTTTCCCCTAAAATATGGGAAACTCATACCTGCAAAACATGTAAAAACAGAACCTGGACATTTCAAAATGCATTTAAAACGACCCTGCAAGTTCCAATCAAAACAGTAATCCTATCCAGGCAGTCAACAAACCAGAAGAACTCGAGATCTCAATTTTAAAACCAAAACAGTTCAAACTAAGTTATTACAATGGTTCGTGCTGGAAAAGATGCATTAAGACACAACAATTCTATTAAAACGAGACGCAACGAAACATGTCCCCCTTTTTGGTCTATCCTCATCTGTCGATCATCCATCCTGGTGCGTACCTGCAACTATGGTTTTGAATCCATAGCCAACATAAAACGAAGGGGTGAGTCTATGAAAACTCAGTAAGAAACCGCGCACGGGGTGCACGCAGCATATAGAACAAGACAAGCGTTAATTAAAAGTCTAAGAATAACATGCACAAACGAACGGGAAAGCGTCCCGACTCTCGGGTGTCTGTGCCACACGTTCCAAAACTCGTGGCGATACTCGAGGAGTCTCACCAGCCGATGCCGTGAAACTTCAAAGTCACAACCCGACCCCTCAGGGTACAATAGGGAGCCTAGACGCAAGGGCTATCCACTAGAGTTGCCCAGGCTATCTTGGGTCCCTCCGGCACGGTGGGGTCAATCCGAACACGTCGGATACCATGCACCACGCCGAACCGTGAGCGATCCAACCTGCTAGCGCGACGCTCACTTATGCCTTAGCAATTTCGGCTGCTCACTGCCTAGCAAGTTGCAAGCTCAAACTCATGCGATAAGGGATCTTCTTCCAATGGCTGATTCCTTTATCACTCCCTATGCATCCAAGATCACCCGGCTATGCTACCCTTAAGGACAACTAGGTCCCCGGCCGATGCCATAAGACCCAAAAGTCATTACACGACCATGTCGCGTAAGGCGGAGCACCTTGATACGTGGGTACAAGCTATGGAGTCGCCCGGACGTCTCCCAGGGTATCTCCGACGTGAGTGAGGCGAACAAGAACCGATCAAGTTCCCCCACAAAACTAAGCCGGCCAGCAGCTCATCCAGCTGTAGGTGCTAGTATCTGTCCAAGCGTTAGCGAATACACTAGCCGAAGCCAGGATCACACTTCTGCTTGACAGTTTGTAACTCGTACATGTTGCGGTGCTCGCAACGGTGCTATAGTTTGGTGTAAACCCAATAGTATCTCGAGAAGCTCCTAGGTACCAGAAAGGACTGCGGGAACCCCGACCGCGGTCGGTTACCCAACACGTCTAAAAGACCTTGTGGT
>JBBMEG010035681.1:0-20809 GCA_037832605.1 Cyclanthera cordifolia | reverse complement strand
TTTACTTACACTATGTATGTCAATATGGAATAATAGCCGATTTCTTTCATCTCCATATAGTGGATGATATCATCTCGATCAAGAATCTAAAACTGGTCCTGCCTAAACAAGTTCGCTGGAATAGGAAGTTGTATGATCTTTGTTTGTTCCATTTGGCGTAGAGCATAACCATACATGAGTTTCAGCATTGTGGGAGCATTGTGGCGTAAGATTGTGACTTTCGTTGAGATTGGGACTTAGAAGTATTGTTGACGCCCATTTATGAAGTATTGTGATGGGAAAATAAACTTACCCATTCCCCTAACACGCCCTCGATGTTTTGGCGTGCCCAATGCGTCAGTCAAAACATCTTCACGCCCTTTCAACTGATGAAGCTCATCCTGTAACCAATTTTCTTTTATTAATTGTATAGTATAAGCATAATATTTTGAGTTAAAACATAATGAACAAACACTTATAATACGTTTGACTGTTTCAATCGCTTCTGGGTCTACAATATATTTATTCTATTTCTATGAGCTTCTTTCCATAGAGTTGCATGATATGATGGATCAATACTATCATTTAAACCGTATAATCACACATTAAATATATGTAATGATTAGTAATAATTATATGAAGAAACATATAATACGAGAATAGTTGTTACTTACTAGCTCAGAAGCCAAATGAGCATATCCCTTTCGCATATATGGTGAGGGCATTTAACGTTGGATTGTCTCTTTGATCCATCTTCACTTTTTTTCTATTTGTCATATAAAAATAAGAATAAGAAGTTGGATTGCCTATTTAACATATTAGAATATAAAATAAAGCTTAAGTAAGTACCTTAAAGTCATCAGACAATCAATTTTTAACAAAACTATCACATTCATCTTGTGGGATGTAACTCTATAGACGAGGCAAAGATGCAAGAAGCTCAGGCTTATCCTTTAGATCTTTGATATATTTTGTAAGATTGTATCTGAATGTCCTGAACTTCTTTGACACCGAAAACATAATCCTATGTTTGGATTTAGGATTCAACACGAACGACATCTGAAGACAATACAAGTCAGATTAGTAATACACACTAATCTTATATATATATATATATATATATATATTATGATTGATATAGTAGTAAAATTTTACCTCCAAACAATCCTATATCTTCTCTTTCAGATCGTTAGAGACATCTTTGGACCAATCACGACAGGTCAAAGGAATAGATTTCCTAACAAGAGTCCCAAGGTAACTCTGTAATTTAGTAGCACTGTTGTCGATTTCCTGACCTTCAATATTATATTGAATAACGAGGCACTCACCAACCATTCTCGCTTGTGCAAGATCACGCATCACTCTGATGCCTCTAGTATGTATATTCTGATGAATAGAAATGTTATCAGCTTGATTATCATCATTCTCGGAGTTGGACATGATGTCAATCTGTATTTAAAAGAATATATGTTACAATTTCGAAAGAATAATTAAAATGATTAAATTAACAAATATAATAAATATCAAATTCAAAAATCGTAAATAAAATAACATAACACAAACCTATTTATTAAGCCATACACCCCCACAATCACTTCTAATGTTTGTGTATGAGTCCTTATCTACAATATAAGACAACTTTTCTATAACACCATAACCACAATCTTCATTGATATCAGCTTCTTCATTATTGGCATCTTCTATTGTTTTTTAGAAGGAGTTAAAACGACAGACCATTGAGGATTAAGTGGATCTTTAATGTGGAAAACTTGTTTTGCTTGTGTGGCTAATATGAAAGAGTCAGATTTATGACCAATTCGATTCAGGTCTACAGTTGTAAATCCAATATCGTCTAACTTAAGCCCCCCATTGTTATCCACCCAATCACATTTGAATAAGACGACGGTAAAACTATGATAATCAAGCTCCTATATTTCTTGAATTACACCGAAAAAAGTCATGTCCGATGTAATTGAATATTTGTCTTTATAACTGAGCACTTGCATAGTTTGAGCTGTTATCATTACTCAACTATTTTGCACACTTCTATTATCATCACGTTTCTTTGTTTGATACTGAATACCGTTAATCATGTAGCCATTATATGTGTTAACTTCTAAACGTGGTCCATGTGCTATCCACCTTAATGTAGATGATACACAGTTATTCCTAACATCTAAAGCGAGTCCTACTCGATCACACAACCAACAACTGAATTTGCGATTATGCTCATCTTGAATCCACTTTTTATTCTTGGACCTAGTAGGATTCAGTATAGACAACATTTTCATATGTTGATCTATATATGGAAGCACCTCATCTACATTATGAAGTATGTACGAATGGGCTTGATCAATCAAATCTCTGGAAGGTTTTATAGAATCAGGGGTAGACAATGGGTGATCAATAGTTTCACATGTTATTCTTTTGGATGATCCCAACCCAACTGATTCAATTCCTTGTAAAATTTCAGAACAAAACTCTATCGACTCTTCTATAATGTAATTCTCTCTGATGCATCCCTCTGGTCGATTTCTATTACGAACATAACCTTTCAAAACTTTCATATATCTTTCAAAATGATACATCCACCTCAAATAAACAAGTCCACAAATTTCTATCTCCCTTACAAGATGTACTATTAGTGTGAAAAAGGACGGGGGAAAACATTTTTCCAACAAACACAAGGTGACCACTATATCTTCTTGCAACCTCTTCAATTTTGTTGAATCAATCACCTTACAACATATAATGTTGAAAAAGAAACAAAGGCGAATAATTTCATATCTAACATGTTTAGGAAGAACACCACGAATTGCTATAGGTAGAAGTTGTTGCATCAGAACGTGATGATCCTGCGATTTAAGGCCGTAAAGTTTCAAATCTGTAAGAGACACTAATTTGGTTATGTTTGATGAATAACCCTCAGGCACTTTCATACCAGCTAATGTTGTACATATATTCAGTTTCTCGTTTCGAGTTAGTGTGTAACATGTTGGACGTAAGCATAATCTTTTTCCTATCGATTCTTGGGCCAATTCAGTTCTGATGTTCAACTCAACCAAATCCTGACGTGTTTTTAATCCATCCTTGGTTTTACCTGGAATATCAAGAAGAGTTCTGATGATACTAGAGCATACATTCTTTTCAATATGTATGACGTCTAAACAGTGTCGCACACGAAGATGTTTCTAGTACTCCAATTCGAAAAAATTGATTTTCTTCCAATAATTTCATTTCTGAGTTTACTTTTCCCATACGTAAATTCAATAGCGCTTATTTATGCCAGAACATCTTCACCATTTCAGGTTTCAGAAGCTATTTCAAATTCTTGTTCTTCATTAAATACCTTCTTTTTGTCTTCTATATGGGTGCCCCATTGGTAAATATTTTCGATGCCCGAGATACGCTATCCTTTTACCTTTAGGTAAATAATAGATGTTGTTTTGTCTCCACAAATCGGACATGCATGATAGCCTTTAACAGTACACCCACAGAAATTACCAAATGCTAGAAAATCATTAATGGTCCACAATAAAATAGCTTCAAGTTGAAACGTTCTTGTCGATGTGCATCAAAACGTTCGATTCCAACGTTCCATAGCATTTTTAGATCATCAATTAATAGAGCTAGGTAAACATCTATGTCATTTCCAGGTTTTTTTGGTCCAAAGATTAATGCAGTTAACATAAGGTATTTGCGCTTCATACACAACCATGGAGGTAGATTGTATGTCATCAACATCACTGACCAATAACTATATCTACCACTTTGATCACCGTGGGGATTAACTCCATCAGTTGATAAGACTGAACGAAGATTTATCGTTTCACGACTAAAACCTGGCCACCTTATGTCTACTTCTTTCCACGATAATGTATCAGTTGGGTGTCGTATATACTGATCAACTTGACGACTAGAAGCATGCAACGTTAATAGCTTAGAAATTTCTTTACTTCGAAACATTCGTTCAAATCTTGGAATCAAAAGGAAGTACCACATTACTTTTGCTAGAATTGTTTTTATCCCATCTTCGTTTACATTCTTCCAAACCTTCTATTTTGATATTCCACAAGTAGGACATAGTTCAACATCAACTAATTCTTTTCGATACAAACAACAGTCGTTAGTACATGCATAAATCTTTTCATACTTCATTCCTAAAGTACTTAAAATCTTTTTGGCATAGTATGTGGATGTTGGAATTTGATTAGGACTAGGCAATAAAATGCTTAACAATTCCAATAGCTCTGTGAAACTTTTATCGCTCCATGCAAACTTTGCCTTCAAATTATAAAGCTTAATCAATGCGGATATCTGGTAAAATGTTTACAATTTTCGTATATTAGTTTCTTCGCATCTTCTAGTGATTCTTCAAATACTTGAGATTTATCGGTAAAATAATCTTGAGCAGCCTCAAACATTCCTACAGGGTCATCAACGTCATTGTCTTCATCCTCAACTTCATTTGAAACATTTCCAATGTTTATTTCACTCGAAACTAATTCCCCATGCTAAATTCACGTGATATGACTTACATCGATGCCATTAACAAATAAATGATTTCTTACTACATTAACATTTTGAGACTTCACATTCATAGATTTCAAACATGTGCAACAAACGACATTAGTCCCTTTCGAATGTCGTAATGCATTCTTTATGAAAAGTTCAACTCCTAGACTATATTCGACTGACATTCGGTCCTTAAACATCCAAGACTTATCCATAACCAATTTAATTAAACTACCTACAAATACATCACAGCGAAATATTATGAATCAAACCTATTTATTAAAAGTAAAAATTAAACATGAAACAAAATGAAGCTAAAACTATAGTTGCCCTGCCCCCTAGGGTTAAGACCTCCATTTGGCCGGCTGTCGGGGGGTCAGCGTTGGCTTGGCCGCTCCCCTTGGGTCGGCGCTAACTTGGCTACCCCATAGGGTCGGCATGGACGTGGCAGACCCCTTAGAGGTTAAGACCTCCATTTTGCCGACCCTTTAGGGGTTAAGGCCTCTATTTGGGGTCCTAGCCTTCCTTGAGTATTTCGGGATATTCCGGAATCGTCGGATTTTGAAGAGTAGTTGGCCTTTCTAATGCTTTGGGATGTTAAAAAGTCATCTTTTTATGCTTTATGGAAGGAATATTCTTGAAAGTTACTTAGGTCATATTCTTTTTTAGAATATCTTCAAATTTAGGAACAACTTGATGCAAATATTATCTTTAGGAACTTTAGGAACACTAAAGTTGCATGTACTTTAGGAACACTAAAGTTGCATGTACTTTAGGAACACTAAAGTTGCTTTAGGAACTTTAGGAACATTAAAGTTAAACATTCAACACATATATATATATATATATATATCTTAAAAGGTAAAGCTTTCAAGGCATGAGCTACATAAATTGATCATGAAATTCGGAGAAACAACAAAACTAAAAAACCTAAGTGAAATGCATAATACCCTAACAAAAACTACTAAAAATCAAGTGAACTTTAGGTACTTTAGGAACACTAAAGTTAATCATTCAACATATATATATATATATATATCTTAAAAGGTAAAGCTTTCAAGGCATTTCAAGGTATTAGCAACATAAATTGATCGTGAAATTTGCAAAAAAACAAAACTAAAAAACCCAAGTGAAATGCATAATACCCTAACAAAAACTACTAAAAATCAAGTTAAAACTTACCCAAATTTTCGAATCAAAGCACTTCTGGATGGCGAAGGGGCGTTTGAGACTAAACAGCGGCGATGACCGGTAAGTTTTTGCGATATATGGTCGGAAATGCCTTCAAGGTGTAGAGAGTAGTGGGTTTTCGATTTTAGAAACTGTAGAGCGTACATATCTGTGAGACGTGGTGTAAATAGCGGACTTTAGATGGCAGGCTCTAAAGATGTCGGGCTGCCCACCACATAAAATGTGATTCTATGGCGGACAACAAAGATGGCGGGCTGCCCGCCATCTAGAGTCTGGTCCTTCTCAACTTTAAATGGCGTACACTTAAGATGACAGGCACTAAAGATGGCGCGGGAACTAAAATGAGATTGCATGTCGGGCACTTAAGACTGCAGGCTGGACGACATCTAAAGTGCGGTCTTTCTAAATTTAAGATGTCGGACGCTTTAGATGACGAGTAGTTAAGATGACGGACGTTAAAGATGGTGGGTCTAAAATGAGATTACATGGTGGGCTCTTTAGATGGCGGGCTGTCGGACATCTAAAGTCCGATCTTTCTAAACTTTAGATGGCTGGCTTTAAAGATGTCGAGCTGCCCGCCATCTTATAGCCCACCATAAAAGTTACATATTTGATGTCGGGCATCGCCTGACATCTTATGGTGTGTGACATCTATACCTCAGTGTTTTTGAAATTTCATTTCCCTCGCCCGACATCTATACATGAAAATGTAGTAGTGAACATTAGGAACATTTTGGCTTCATCGATGTCTATAGCTTCCCTTTCTTATGCTAATCATGAATGCTCACAATATTGATGAGTTTTAAGCAATAAAATGCCTGAAACTTAAAAAAAAAAGCCTTAAAAGTGAATTTTACACATATCTCATATTCAACATGCCTAACTTGACAAAGTAATGTATTTAACCTATTTTTCATATGAAATCATGAAATTCTTATTATATTAACTTCGAAAACTCATGAAATCTTAGTAAAAGTAAACTAAATAAGTATTTGAATGAATAGTTATCATACCCCCAAACATGCATATTGGTCATCCCTTGCAATCCATCTTACTTATATAGAATTGATTGTAAGTGTTCAGAAAATCTACTACTGCAATGTTTTACACAATAATCTCTGCATGAGAGTCTATAATTAAGAATCTAGTCATAAGCTAAAAATTTCTAGCCTTAGGTTTTAACCAAAGGTTATAAGGATCCTAACGACATCCTTTATCCCTTCTACTTATTCCAAATAAGAATAATATTTCCAAGTGCTCTTACTAGTTTAATACCTTGAGCTTATCTCCATCACTTCTTAAACTTATAATTCCATAAGTTTCACCAACTAATTGCCTTAGGACTTAGTTTGACCAACTAATTGCCTTAGGACTTTTATTCTCACACACACTTTTGGAATCTCAAATACGCTTTAGGAGTTTTCTATGCTTTTATTCACATCCCTTCCAAGGTAGCATTCATACTTTACCTACTCACTTTCTATAGCTCTTAGAACGACACATTTGATCGAAGTGGCGCATCTAAGCAAAATAAACAACACTTTAAGCGTTTTAGTAGTTATTAGAATGGCATACTTGAGCAAAGTAGCTTACCTAAGTGATTTGGAACAATCATAAAGTTAAAGCACTGTTTAAGTAGATGAATACTTTGAGAAGCCGTGGCTACTAGCCTTGGTTTTTTTTTTTTTCTTAATTTTTTTTGGCAATTCCTTTTGCATTGCTTGTCCCCAAGTAGAATTTTGGTCAATTACGGAACTAGGATTTCCCTCATCCCCCCCCCCCCCCCCCCCAAATTTGAAGTCTTCATTGTCCTTAATAAAGGTGAGGTTCACTCCAAAACTTTGAGTTTTCTATGTTTGAAGAATAGATGTTTAAGCATTCAGTGTCAATGTTAGGTGCATCCTCAGTCCAATACTCTAAAGCAATGTTTAAGCTAGTTGAACATTAGGGTTATTCTAGAAATTTCTTAAAACCAAAAGTCTAAGATAGGCTAACTAGTTTTTGTTTCTCATACATTTTCAAGGATAGACTCAATGTTGAGACTAATGCGGCAAACATAAGTAACAAAAAGGTAATGTACACAATAATTAAGTCTATCCAGTATTAAAAAAACATGGGAAATATGTATGTACGATGAACGATTTTCATAGATAACAAAAAATCTTTATTTCTGCACTTGCTAAAAAAAGTAGTACTAAGCAATGCGTGGGACATTAATAAAACAGTTAGTAATCACAAAGACAACAAAGTTTAGCAAAAAGAAATTATATTCATTACTTATAAATATTCACAATATTTATCAATTCAAAACAATTAAGTAATCAATAGATAAGAAAAAGAAAATACAATCAAAGGTTTAAAATTCAAGACTAAGGCTATTAGATTTTTCTTCATCCTCGGGTATTGGGGAAGGTGGGACCAAGAGTTGAGTCACCTCATTGGGAAAGGTAGGGAAGACAATGCCCTCGGCATTAGCTTCGATGAATTGCTTCACCAACGTGTCCCACCTTTCTGCACAGTCCCAATAGGCTCAAGACTGTGCATAGAAATGCTCTTGCTGACTTTTGATTTCGGCCAATTGCATGAGGACTTTACTAATGCATGCACTAGTGTTTATGCTCTCACGCCTAACTGTCACCTTTGCTTGTGATTCTGAAATTTGATAGGGAGGTCTAGGTGCAAGGATTGCATTGATGATGTTGGCATTACTTCTTGATCGATGCAGAGAGTAGTTATGGAGTGTTGGAAAAAGATGAGGCCTTCTTGTTTATGCACCTCATGATTTCAACCTCCAAAATGCACCCAATATCAATGTTGAACTCTGCATGGAAGCCATAAAACAAAGGTGCTCGTGTCCTAGTTACATTAGTATCATAGGTTGTTAGGATCAAACTCGTCTTCACGAAGTTGAGTCAACAGTGTGCCTCTGCATTAAAGAATGTGATTTGTAGTATCCTCTATCTTGTTGTGACCTTTCACATTTCTATTTGGGCACCAATAGCTTCGATGTAGTCCTTTAACTGCGCTGCCATTGGCCTTGCCACTTATGGGTTGTGCTCTACATTAGGGTTGCCCCTTAAGTCGAGTGCTTTGTTCCAAGCTGCAACGCTCCAATCAATCTACATCCTACAGACTCTGCTTCGTAGTTTATGCTGGATGTTGATGTTCGTGAAGAACTTGCAAACCTAGTCCAGTTGTGCCTAGATGCTAGGTCGGATGAATGTTTGATATCGATGCTTCACGATGGCCCTTGACACTACTCTCGACAATCCCGATGGTGGAAAGCAATGATCTTGCAAAAAAATCCTTGTATTGAAGGTGATGCAATTCTCTTCAACTCTACCCGAAATAAGTTTTATCCGTTGAGGTGCTTCCTCAATGGTGTTCTACCACTTTTTAGATGCGGAGGACATTCCTAGTGAAAGGGTGATTGCCTTTTGCTCTTTTTTCTCTTATGCTCGTTTGAACTCCACTCTTGTTGGTTCTGAAGTCCGTTCTCTTACAACCAACTATTTTTGCTCGGACTCCTTCTTTATTCCTTCCTCGACCCGATATTCTAGATTGGATTTCATTAGGGTAAGGCTTGAGCTTGTACTCTTCTTCCTTTACTATCTCTTTTCTATTGTTGGATGTTATCTACTTCAGTTATGCATCTGCTTTGGCGTGCACCCCGCATTGACACTTCCTACCTCAGGGTCTCATCTCTTTCTTGAGTGAAAATCCGTATGCAATGCTTAGTAGTGCCTTCTCCTGAGGAGGTTTTCAGCTCCTCGATTATTTGCTTCTCCTCATGATGTTCATATAAACTCTCGAGGACGATGAGCTCTAAGATTGATCCCTTTTGGTTGTAAAGATGAATGGTTTAGAGAGGAATGACATTTATAGCAGCAGACTCGCTGACTTCAGGAATGCCCTCCGCACTAGCATTGCGCTCAGCAAATGGTGATGATGTTGCTCTCCTCCCTATAAATGAGACATACTCTTCTTCCTCATCTTCCATTTCGCAAATTTTCTTGGAAGTAGTAAAGGCAGCCCTCTTTCTCTTGGAGATGGATCTTGAGTGAGATGCCATTTGGATTGGATTGTGGGTTTGCAAAGAAAAATGGAGATTCTGGTGAAAAAGGTGAAGGATTTGAGAAGATCCTTGAATTTGCTTGAAGATTTGAGAAGATCCTTGAATTCGCTTGAAGATTTAAGAGTATTGGAGTTCAGAGAACGATTAGGTTCAAGTTTGAGCGAATTTAGAGCTTAAATAGGCGAATTAGCAAAAGATATGACCGTTGCACTCCGACATTATCGTTGATGGCAACATTATCATTGCCTCAATGACTATTATCCACCAATTTCACCAAATTTCTAGTCGTTGAGGTCAAACTTGCTATTAGAACGACTATATTAATAGGTGTAGAAGCCTCTAATGACTATATTTTTGAAAAAACCTCAAAATTAATCTGTTACTCGAATACTTTCCACATTACTGGCCACATCGCATTGATTTTTTTTTTTTTAAATAAAAAGAAATAAGAAAAAAAAAGGGAATTCAAAGAGATAACTAAATAAATAAAGAAAAATATGATACGAAAATAGGGCAATCAAATGAATTATATAAAGTGTACATGCATTGAAGATGCCCCAAGGATTCAAAATGCTACCATTTTGTGACCAGATAGAGAGAGATGCATTTTTTTTTTAATGACTCCTCCCCACCAGTGTCTTAATATATGGCCAGTCATTATAAATGTGATGTCCTTCTGAATGTCTTTGATCATAGTTGCTCCACTGTTATGCATTTTGACAACTCTGTAAGGTCTTTTCCACTTGAATGTCAATTTTCCTGGGAACTTTAGTCTTGGGTTGTAGAGAACGACTTGTTGTCCTTGTAAGTATGCCTTTGGTCTTATTCTTTTGTCATGCCATTTCTCTGTCTTCTCTTTGTACATCTTTGTATTTTTATAGCTAGGCCATTTTTCTATGCTCTTTTAGCTCTAGAAGTTGTTATTTTCTACTCTTTCCAGCTGCAGTTAGATCTATATTCAGTTTCTTCAGTTGCCAATGTGCCTTGTGCTCTAATTTTAATAGCAGATGGCAAGATTTTCCAAATACTAGCTAGTAAGAGGACATCCCTTGAGGATTTTTAAGTGCAAATCTATATGCCCATAGGGTACCCTTTAGTTTGATGGACCAATCTTTTCTCATAGGTTCCACTATCTTTTCTAGTATCCTTTCAATTTCTCTATTTGATATTTCAACTGGGTCATTTGTCTTAGAATGGTAGGTTGTTGTAATACGATGTTTAATGTTGTTTATGAGCAATACACAAGCCATTGCCCTATTGACAAAATTTGAACCTCCATCACTAATAATAGCTCTGGATGTTCTGAAGCGTGTAAAGAAGTACTTATGAAGGAATCATATGACATTCTTGGCATCATTCAACAGAGTTGCAATGGCCTTCATTCATTTGAACACGTAATCAACTACAACTAAGATATACAAGTTACCCTATGAAGATGGAAATTGGCCCATGAAGTTAATGCCCCATACATCAAAGAGTTCAACTTCGAGTATATAGTTCATTAGCATTTCATTTCTCTTTCCAATATTCCCCTTCCTTGGACGCTTATTGCATGTCTTGCATATTGACGAGAGTCTTTAAAAATGGTTGGCCAATACAATCCTGATTGGATAATTTTGGCTGATGTTCTTGCTCCTCCGAAGTGACCTCCTTAAGGTGAAATACGACATGATATCAAGATATCTATCATCTCATCTTCCTTTACACACCTTCAAATTTTCCCATCATTATATTGTTTATAAAGATAAGGTTTATCCTAGAAATAATCTTTTGATTCTTGAAAAAGGCGTTTAGCTTGTTGCTTAGATAAATCTGGCGGCTTCATATTGCTACACACATAGTTTGCTATGCTAGCGAACCGTCGTGTTGTTATGACATTAAGTTTTAATAATTATTCGATGGGAAAGCTATCACGAATGTCAATGTCAGGTACATCGTTCTCAGATTGCTCTAGACGTGCAAATGATCTGTGACCAGATTTTTGGAATCTTTCTTATCTTGGATTTCAATATCAAACTCTTATAGCAATAAAATTCATCAAACGAACCTTGGTTTGGCATCTTATTTTGTCATAAGATATCTAATTGTTGCATGATTTATAAAATAATGATTTTAGATCTCACTAAATATGATCAAAATTTCTCCAATACAAACACAACCGCCATCAGTTTCTTTTCAGTGGTGGTGTAATTATCTTAAGATTTATTAAATATATTGCTTGTATAATAGATCGGTTGAATCAACTTTTTCTTATTATGCCCGAGAATTTCTCTTACTGCATAATCACTAGCGTCACACGAAAGCTCAATGGGCTTTGTCCAATCTAGAGAAATTATCATAGGTGCAATTATTAAGGCTCTTTTTAAGACCTTGAATACCCTTAAGCTTTCTTCAATAAAGACGAAAGGTTGGTTGACTTGAAGAAGTTCACACAACGGTTTGTAAATTTTGGAAAAATCTTCGATGTAGAGTCTATAAAACCTATCGTGGCCCAGAAAACTACGATTTTCTTTAACCGTACTAGGAGGTTCTAACTTTTCAAGACGTTCAACTTTTTCTTTGTCAACCTCCATTACTAATTTAAAAATCTCATGCCCTAGGACAATACGTTTCACTCACCATGACGTGATATTTTTCCCAGCTTAAAACAAGGTTAGTTTCTTCACATCTTTTTAGCCCTATGTTTATCAAGTAGTTATTAAAGGAATTTCCAAAGACTGAAAAGCTGTCCATAAATATTTCCATAATATTCTCTATCATGTTAGAGAATATCGCCATCATTCATCTTCGAAATGAGGTTGGAGCATACAAGCCAAAGTACATTCTTCTAAAAGCAAATAGTCCATAGGGACAGGTGAATGTTGTCTTCTCCCGATCCTTAGAATCTATTGTAATTTGATTATACCCTAAGAACCCGTCAAGAAAATAGTAATATTCTTGACCAACAATGCGATCCAACCTGATTGATTTTTGGTAGAGGGAAGTTGATCTTACTTGGTGGCCTTGTTCAATTTCCTTTAATCTTTACAGACTCGCTATCTAGTGATTGTCCTAGTAAAGATAAACTCATTCTTCTCATTTTGAACAACCACTTTTTAGTTTCTTCCTTCACAACTTCATTTATTGCAGGATTTAGTCTTCTTTGTGACTCTACTAATCTTCCTACTTCTTATTCCAAGTTAATCTTGTGCATGCAGAAAGATGGCTAATGCCTTCAATAACCACAAGCATTCATTCTATTGCTTTCTTATGTTGTTGCAATAGGTCTATCAACCACTTCTCATTTTTAGGTTCTAAAGTAGAGAAAATGATGATTGGAAGAGTTTTCTTCTCACATAAATAAGCACACTTCAAATGCTTAGGGAGTGACTTTTAACTTCAAAGTAGGTGGCTCTAAAATTGATGGCTTCATTTGAAGACTTTCCTCTTTCCTAAACTCAACGCATCAAAATGATTGAAACTACAAAGCTTCTTACATTCTTCTACTTTCTCTTCTTCAATTCAGGTGGACAATACTTTGGCATTATCCCAATACGAAGAACATTCAGTTAGTTTCTCCTCTATGACTTCTTGAACTTCTTCTTCAATTGAACTCAACATTGAACAACATCCAAACTTAGCAGGGTACTTCAAGGAATAAAAAATATTAACTGCACTTGTTGATCGTTCATTTTCATAGTGATAGTGCCTTCGTAAACATCCACCAATGTTTTTCTTTTTTAAAAAAATAGGCGTCCTAGGATGATGTTGACATCATTACATCCTCATAATCTAAGACTATGAAGTCTGGAGGAAATATAAACTTATCTACATGCACTAGAATATATTCAATCTTTTCTTAAGGATATTTAATGGATCTATCTGCAAGTTAGAGTGTAACCATGGTAGGCCTAGCTTCACGAATGCCTAATGCCTTGTCAATGAATGATGGCATTAGGTTAATACTGACTCCTAGTACATATAGAGCTTTCCCTAGGGATTTACCTCCAACCGAAGCTGGGAAGATAAAAGCTCAAGGATCTCCTTCCTTCCTTGGGATTTTACTGTTAACAATTGCACTACACTCTTCAGACAACGAAACAATTTCAAATTCTTCAAATTTACTCTTCTCACAAATAACATCTTTCAAGAATTTAGTATAATTAGGTATTTGTCTCAATGCATCCACAAATGAAATATTGATGTGAATTTGATTGAGAATGTCTAAGAAATTCTTAAATTGATTCTTGTCTATTTTCTTCTTATTCAACCTTTCATGAGAGGGTAGAGAGGTGGAGTACACATAGGTGTTTGCTTTTCCTTCTCTTTGTTCTTGGTTGAATATTTTGGTACTAGGCTCTTGATCTTGCTACATTTCCCTTGATTGATAGCTAGATCTCCTAAAATTTTGCCTACGGTCTTGTCTGTACTAGTGATACCTTCTACATTAGTATCGCTGCCTGATTTAACTTGAACTTCAGCCTTTAACTTATCCTTCAACTACTTATCCTTTAACTCCATCTTCAAAGACATCCCACATATAAGTTCAGTAGCCTGAACTTGTTCCTTTCCATCCCTCTTGGCATGTTTAGTGTCCGAAGGAAGTTTTCCTAAGGTTCTAGCCCTTAATTTTGATGCTAGCTGCCTGATTTGCAACTTTAGATTTGTCATCGTTGTTTGTTGGTTATTGATAGCTGCACTAGTCTTGATGATATAATCTTTGAACATGGTCTTCAGCAAAGTTCTAGGAACTTGCTATTGAAATTTGAACATGGTCATCGTTGAAGAATTGTGTGCTTTTTAGTTGGGATAAGGGACTGTTTAGTGCACCTGCTATATTGGACCAAGAGAAACCAGGATAATTCCTCCCTTCATGTGTATAATGAATCAGATATTGATGAGAATTTTTAAATGGTCTATTAGGATTTTTGGCTCCTATGTACATGATAGACGTAGGATTTTGTGAAAAATACAAGAATTTTCTAAATCACCACAAAATACATAGGTCTTCTCAGGTGATTGACTAATTACTTGTAACAGCTCGAGATGTTGGATTAAAAATAATAATTATTATGTTTTTTTAATTCGGAAATTAAAGGACTAAATTGGGCAAGTTTTCCCATAGGAATTGTTAATTGGACTTAAGAAGCAAGGGCAAAAAGGTCTTTTCAAGAAATTTGTGTAAAAATTGTAATTTTGGGCATTAGGGGCATT
The DNA here is from genome assembly GCA_037832605.1 of Cyclanthera cordifolia. Lineage (NCBI taxonomy): Eukaryota > Viridiplantae > Streptophyta > Magnoliopsida > Cucurbitales > Cucurbitaceae > Cyclanthera > Cyclanthera cordifolia. Next base: position 5,856 of record JBBMEG010035681.1, on the reverse strand, counting down.
AGGGGCATTTTCGGTGCTACAAGACAAAGTAGGTAAATGACAAAATGGGATTAATCATTGGATTATAAAAACCCTATGATTGGGTGCGGAAATCAGAAAGCTCATTTGGTCATTATTAGTCGCCAGAGCATAGAGCACGAGGAGATTAATTTCTGTGCTGCACAGATCCTGAGGCACCGACACAAGCGATTTCCGTGCAACCGCCCAATTGATTTCACCGACTGCCGATGCAGACCAAGACCCAGCTGCCGTGTGCCACGTGTCGCCTTGCTGTTAGCCCCCATTTTGGAGGAAATAAGCTGATTGGACCATGCCTGCCACGTCAGCGCCGCCTGTGCCAGCCCCTCACTGTTTGCCCCCGCCTGCGCCAATCAGGAGCCACCATTTCGTCAGCCAATCAGCGATCACCGCCTCTTCCTTTCCACCACGTGTCATGCCTGCATTGGACCGCCATTTCCTTCTCTACTTCGGATTGGTCCATGCTGCCCGACCTTGATGAGTGACTCGTGAACCAGCGTCACGCCCCTAAGCCTGCTGAGACGCACCCGAGTTTGCTCCCAAGCCAGATCTCTCACACCGAAGACCAGATCCCACGCGCTGCCGTCGCCACCGCTGTCTCCAGTGACCGAAAAATTCCCTAACTTTGTCCCTAAGGTAATTCCTGTGTCCCAAGTCTATTTTTTGGGTTTTTAAGACATAATTCTCACCTGTTTGTCTTGAATGACCAGTTTTAGGTAGAGATTCTTTTAGGAATTCTTGATTCGAGTTTCAATGGCTGTTTCGAACGGCTTTTGGCCAAGGTAAGTGAATGTTTCCCCAGTATAGGGTCGTTGTGGGTATTCTTGAACATGTATCTAATTAGTTAAATATTGAATGACTTGTTTAACTATGAATGTTGGTTTTTGAAGTTTTATGATGCCTTATAGATTATATATAGTTCGTTTCAGCATGATTCACAAGTTTGTTTACTTTCCTTATTGCTTCCTGTATTTAATCGAGTTAATTTAGCATGTTAGATAGAAAAGTAGATTAAACTACGTTGAGACATTCAGCGAGATATCGGCGGAGACTATTGAGCAGTCTCACCGAACGCAAGGAAAATATTATGCTAGAATGCTCGGGGGTTGGGAAACCCTCAGGCTCATCGGGCGCTTCGCTATGAAGTGAGAGTTAGACCTCAGTTAGTTTTTTTAAGTGAATCAAAGTGCAATGTTCTGGCGGTGGAGAGAATTAAGTTGCTGATTGATTTTGATTGTTGTTGGTGTGTGAAGAGTATTGGAGCTAGTGGATGCTTGATACTCCTTTGGAACTCTTCGTTAGATGTTATGATCAGTTCCTCTTCTCAGGGGCATATTGATTCGGTGATTTGCAATCAAGGGGTGGGTTTTCTGGGTTTTATGGAAATTCGGTGCTATCAAAGAGTAAAGATTCCTAGAAGTTGTTGGGGAGATTGAGTGAAGCTAACAATTTGCCGTGGATTATTGAAGGTGATTTTAATGAGATCCTTGATTATGATGAACAAAGTTTTCGAAGCAACAGGCTAGAATCAGGTATGAATGACTTTAGAAAGGTGATTAATGAGTGCTCGCTCATTGATTTCGGTTTTGGCTTGGGAGAATTTTACGTGGATTAAAAATAAGAAGGATAGCTTTGCCACCTGAATTCGTCTTAATAGGTATTTCGAGAACCCTTCTTTTATTGCTTTATCTGGTAATATTCATGTTATTCACTGTAATTTTCTTTCGTCGGATCATAGACCGATTATTGCGGAGTTTAATTGGAACGTCAATTCGAGGGGAGGGAATAAGGCAGCGTATAAGCTTTTAAAATTTGAGGATAGCTGGGCAATGCATGAGGAGTGTAGGGAGGTTATTAGAGATAGCTGAGAGGGATGTCATGGGAGAGGAATCACTACTAAAAAGTTTATGGATAATATTAAAAGATGCTTACTTAATCTGAAAAATTGGAATAGAAAAAGACTTAGGGGGCTGATTAGTGGGGCAATTGCGGAAAAAGAAAAAGAGCTTGAAAATTTAATTAATAGGAGTAAAAATCCTAGATCTGACCTGATTATTAATACGGAGTGTTGCATTGAAAATGTCCTCGAGGAGGAAGAAATTTTCTGGAAACAAAGATCGAGCGAAGATTGGCTTAAGTAGGGGGATAGAAATACCAAGTGCTTCCATATGAAAGCTTCTCAGAGGAAAAAAATAAACAATATTGTTAGAATTAGAAAAGAGAACGAAACCTTAGTGAATAATGATAAGGATATTGCTTCGGTAGCCATTGCCTATTTTATCAATCTCTTCCAGCCTAAGCTGGGATGATGATCAGGTTAGTAAGCATATTCTTTTGGGGGTGGAGAAAAAGACCTCGGATCTTGATGGGAAGTGGTTGGATAAGTCGTTTGATAGGGTTGAGGTGGAGGTGGCGTTAAGAGGAATGAACCCCTCTAAGGCCCCTGGCATCGATGGTACTACTGCGCCATCTTTTCAAAAGTACTGGGTTATTGTGGGTAAGGATGTGACAGAGCTTTGCTTGGGAATTCTTAATGAGGGCGTCGAAATTGGAAATTTAAATAAAACTCTGATAATCTTTATCCCTAAGGCGAAGAACCCCACTAAGATTCAGGAGTTTAGACCTATTAGCCTTTGCAATACAATTTACAAAATTATAGCAAAAACCATGGCAAATAGAATTAAAGATATTTTGCACAAAGTTATTTCCCCAAATCAGGCTGCTTTTGTGCCTGGTAGGCTCATTACTGATAATGTTATTACTGGCTTTGAGTTTATCCACACCATTATTAAAACTTATGATAGGATGTAGTGGAGCTTTCTTTTTTATATGATGAGAATGTTAGGTTTTAGTGACGGGTGGATCAATAGAGTAGAAAGATGCATTTCTTCTGTCAGGTATGTTGTCAAAATTAATATAACCCCTTTTGGGGAGATTACTCCGAGAAGAGGCTTGAGGCAAAGGGATCCGCTTCATCCTTATTTGTTCCTGATCTGCGCGGAAGGATTATCAGCTCTTCTTAACAAGGAAGAAACTTTAAAGTCCTTCAAAAGTCTTAAGATTAATCATTTATGTCCTCCTATTTCTCATTTATTTTTTGTTGATGATAGTTTGGTTTTTTTCAAGGCCGATGAGGAGGGGTGCTCTAAGATCAAAGATATTTTAATGTGCTATGAGATGGCGTCCGGTCAAGTGGTTAATTTTGATATGTCAGGAGTGCTTTTCAGTGACCAACCTTAGTAAAATTCTAGGAGTTAAGATTAGTGAGAACTTTGGGATCCATTCGGGTATGCCGTCTCGAAATATGTGGAACAAAAAAACATTATTTTAGATGATTAGGGGATTCCTACTTACACTATGAGTTGCTTTAAGCTTCCTAAGACGTTTAACAATAACTTGGAGCAGTTGTGTGCCAGGTTGTTGTGGAGGGAGGAGGGGGATAGGAGTAAAGCTCATTGGGTGGCCTGGAAGAATCTCTGTAAGAGGAAAAACTCTGAGGGTTAGGCTTTAGGAACCTTAACTTATTTAACCAAGCCTTGCTAGCTAAACATAGTTAGAGGATCCTGAAAAATCCTGATAGCTTGCTCAGTAAAGTACTCGCCGGGAAATATTTTAAAGGGGGTACGTTTTTGAAAGTTGAGTTGGGAAGTATGCCTTCTTATGCTTGGCGAAGCATATTGTGGGGTAGAGAGCTTTTCTTGCAGGGTTACAGATGGAAAGTTGGAGATGGTGCTGAGATTGGGATTGGCTTTGATCCTTGGATTGCTAGAAGGGGAAACCTGTTCGTTATAAAAGTCAATTATGATTGGGAAGATAGGAAAGTTGCCGACCTGATTGACGAGGGTGGGGGGTGAAGGGAGGAGGAAATAAGGGATAATTTTTGTGGGGAGGACGCGGAGGTGATCTTGAGTACACCCTTTTGTGAGATGGGGGTAAAGATGAGATCATGTGGAATTGCTGTGCTAAGAGGATTTTTTCAGTTAAGAGTGCGTACCATTTGGCTATGGATTTAGCGGATAGAGGCTTTCCCTCGCCCTCTGGGGGAAAGGCTAATGCTTCTGTGGAGGATAGTTTTTGGAATATCGGGTGTTCTACAAAAATTAAGGTAGGGGCTTCGAGTGTGATCACTAATGCTATTCCTTCTAAGTGTAATATTTATAACAGGAGGATTGATATTTACACCAGGTGCCCTCTGTGTGGCAAGAGTGGCGAGTCTAATATGCATATTATTAAAGATTGTAAACTCTCAATAAGGCTTTGGAAGGATATATTCCTTTCGTTCACTAATTTTAAAGAGCATTTCATGAAGGTGGACAAAGGAATTGATTTCTGTGTAGTGATTTGCTTGAGAATTGAGAAAAGTGATAGGTTTAAGGCCTTGATAATCGTCTGAAGTTTATGGAATAATAGGAATGATATCTTGAACAACAACGGAATTGTTGACTTCCATAAACTTCAGACTTATGTTATGAAAACTATTAATGTTCATCTTGGTTCTGTTTCAGGTAAGACAAGATTTTTAGAAGTGCAGTGGCATCCAGTGAGGAGCTGTGGAAGGCTCATCCGAAGCTGTTATGGAAGATTAACACGAATGCTTCTGTGTGTCCGAGATCGGGAGAGGGAAAGATTGGCTGGATTGTTCGTGATTACAGAGGAGTACCGAAGTTAGCTGGGCTTAAATCTGGTTTTAGGAACTATACGATCAAAGTCCTTGAAGGTGTTGCGATCAAAGAAGGCCTTAAAAGTTTGTTGAACTCATGTTCTTGGATTCCCCTGTTGTTGGTGGAATCTGATGCAAGGAGTGTGGTTCAAGACTTGTTGAGTAAAGATAGGGATCTCTCGGAGTTTAACAACATTGTTGTTGATATTGTAAATCTCTCCAGTATATTAGGGGAGGTAACCTTTTCCTTTTACATAAGATCTTGTAATAGAGTAGCTGATTTATTAGCTAAGAGTAATTGTGAACGTTCGATTGTTTAGGACTTTTTGTCTATCCCAGTGGAGAATATGTCTTATTTTTGGAAGGGGGCTCTACCCCCTTGATGGCTTCTTGTGTGGAGAGTGATTGTATTGGTGGTGCTTTGGATTGTTAAGTACTAACGTTTGATTCTCTCTTGCAATAAGTCACCTAGTAAAATATCTAAGGAGTGTTAAAGAGAGAAGTTGGAATTTTCCAACAACTATAAAATTTTAGTATTTCTCTACCCTTTTAACTTTTTACCTTCCACTAATATATTCTTTCATATATTATATTTAATCCTTTGGGTGATTTTTTTTTCTTTTGAATACAATCCTTAGGAAATTTTAATTTGTCTAAACTTACTACTTAAAAATTATTTTAAAAAAATAAAAAAAGTTGACCAACTATATTCATCTCAAGTGTTGCGTTCGATCTAGTTTTTATTTATTTTTTATTTTTTATTTTACAGTGTGCTGATAACTATGTTATAATTGTTAAAAAAAAAAATGGAAAAGCCTAGAACCAACTACAGACTTTGATGTCAAAGAAAAATCTAGATATTTCTTTACACTTTCCCCAAAGGGAAGATGTGGCAAAACTAAAGCCATTAGATTTACTTGTCACAAAGGGAAAATGTGGCAAAATTGTGACCATTAATTTTTCCTTGGAGCCCAAGTTTATGAGTACTATAAATAGGTGGGTACCCTTTGTTGGCAAGACATCCAAAAAATCATCCAAGACATCCCATTCCCTAAAGAGTGAGGTTATGAGATAAAAATAGAGAGTGTTTCTCCTTTGTAGAAAGTTTGTTGTACTTTGTAAGAGAGAAAGTTGTAACTCCTATTTTTATAGTAAAGTTCTTCTAACCTTGTCCGTGG
>JBBMEG010035670.1:6697-20811 GCA_037832605.1 Cyclanthera cordifolia | reverse complement strand
TGATGGAGTTTAAATGCTGGATTATAAATTTGTGTAACTGTTTTTTTTTTTTTTTTTTTTAAAATTCAAATTTGTGTGGTTCATACCTTCAATATATTATAAACAGTTTCTTTCTCAATTATATTATTCTCAGCATTTTCACCTCTTGTTTGTTCTTCAATTTCCCCCCCAGCTTTTTCAGTTCATATGCATACATAGTTTCTGTATACTCAAGCAGCCAACTCCAGGTTAGTTTTGATACCAATTTAATTAGTGCGGAGATCACATGGCTAACAAACCTGCCGAGGATTCGATTCAGCCTCACCCAGTGAAAGAACAGCTACCCGGAATTCAATATTGCATCAACAGTCCTCCGCCATGGCGTTCGTCTTCTTTCTTATATACTTTTACTTGTGACTTGTTTGATAACGTTTCTGTTTCTTTTTCTTTTTTTAATTCAAATTTGTTTGATAAACTTTCTTGTTTCTTATTCCTAAGATTTAAGAAAAAGCGTTTCTAAAATTTGGTCGAAAAATGAGAAACTATGAAATGTTGTTTCTTCTGTTCTGTTTCTACTTTTGAAAGATTCTTTAACTTTAATTGTTAAGACCTCGATTGTAATCATTTCGGTTTTTATTTTTGGTTTTTGAAATTTAAGCTTACTATTACTATTATAACACATAATTTTTTTACGGTAATATTTGTTTTAATATATCTATCATTGATTCAGGTTCAAATCTGTATGATAATTTATTTATTTTTTAATAGAACAAGAAGGACCAAATAAAACTAGTCAATTGCAATTTTGAAAATCTATGGATAAAAAAAAAAAAAAAAATCTCACTCTCTAGACAAAAATGGTATTTTAAGCTTCTTTTTTTTTAATCATTTAGAAAAATCATATTCAATAGATTAAAAAAAACGAGAAACGAGAAACGAGAAACGAGAAATAGTTTAGAGAAATGGTATTTTTTGTGTTTGTTTCATGATTTTCTTAGAAATAAAAGAAAGATCAGTTATCAAATGCATTCTTATTTTTTATTCTAAAATAGTAAGAAACAATAAATAAGAAACGAGATATAAGAAACAAAAGCGTTATCAATTCTTATTTTTTTTGATGAATCTTTCATTTGATTTTGTTTGTTTTCTTTGATGAATGTAGCGGAGGCTTTTGTGTTAGGTTTTCAGCATTATGTTCTGACTCTTGGTTTTAGTGTTCTAATTCCTACTTTGATTGTTCCTCAAATGGGTGGCGGCAATGTAAGACATACTCTTGCATTACTTTTTAATGTCATTTTCTTTTCTTCGATTTTTGCTGAAACATGTTAAATTACCGATCAACTCTAAAACTTAAGCTGATGAACTACTTGTTGAGGTTTATGAAACTCAGGTTGAGAAGGCTAAGGTGATTCAGACCTTGCTTTTCGTTTCGGGATTGAACACGCTCTTTCAGTCATTGTTCGGGACTCGATTGCCCGTAGTGGTCGTCGGTTCGTATGCGTATCTCGTACCTACCATCTCCATTGTTTTGGCTAAGAGATATTCTTCATTGACAGATCCTCAAGATGTAAGCTATTTCTCTCATACTTATTTGTTCTTGCTCTAATGGTTGTTTTTTTTTTTAATGTAATTGCATTTGTTCCTTTAACTTTGGCTGTGTTCATTAGAGATTCATTCAAACTATGCAAGGAATACAAGGAGCTCTAATAGTTGCATCATGTTTTCAAATGGTCATGGGTTTTCTTGGCTTTTGGAGGAATGCTGTGAGGTGGGTAAATGTTTAATTTGTATATATGTTTCTACACCATGTTTAATTTAAGCCAATATTTTCAAAACGCAAGGCGATAATCTCCTTCATCGCCTCAAAGCAAGAAGCAATAAAATGGCAAGGCCCGAGTAAAGACAGATGCAACTAATAAAACATATTTTTTATTCTCATAAAATTTTGAATTCGTACATAATAATATTAAAAAGTAAAAGAATAATAAAGCGCACAATTTCTATTATTATATGGTATATCATGCGTATTAAATTATTATTTGTATAAAAAGTAAAGTTAACTAAAAGTATTAAATAGCAAAGATTCTTCATCAAGTAACTCTAATACAAACTAAACGCATGCACATGTGCGCATACATATATATTTGAAATAACAATCAAACAAATTCAATATCCCTTAATAGAGACTTTGTATGGTTGTTGGACTTCTTCCTGAACTAATTCTAGGTTATTCTCGTGTGTGTTAAGTTAGAATATTGATAAATAAATAAAACTTTAACAAAGCGTAGGCCTTGGCTCGAGGCAAAAGCGATGCAGCTCGCAAAATGACGAGGGCCTAATTGAAGGTGCTCACCTGATTTTTTTTAGAGGCAGAATATCGCCTATGTGCAAGGCGACAGTCATAGGCGAGGAAAGGCGATAGCCTTGAAAACACTGATTTTAGCATAGTAAAATGTTTTTTAATGATTTTTTTTTTTTTTTGAATTAGGTTTCTCAGCCCTCTTTCTGTGGTTCCATGTGTAACTTTCACTGGACTTGGACTGTATCATCTTGGCTTTCCTATGGTAATGAAAATCCTTTTGCTTTTCAATCAGCTAAGCTTTAGAGAGTTTATTTTTCTCATAATGTTATTTTCTCTTTTAGTTGGCAAAATGTGTAGAAATTGGACTTCCAGGACTAATTGTTGCAGTGTTCATCTCACAGGCAAGTAAATCTTATCTATTATCGTCATAGGAAGCACGGACATTTCTATTTTGACAACATAGTCCGGACACTCTTCGAATACGTGTTCGATACTCAAAATTCCGTATCCTCTTTTAATATTATTTTTTTTAAGTTCGAACACTTCACGGACACACCATGAACACTTCATGAACACCCTATTTAAGACTTATTTGTTTCAAGTTGGTGGAGGCCGTCGACGACGACATCTATTGAAGATAGATGTATTAAAATGAAAAAAAAAAAAGAAAGAAAGAAAGAAAGAAAGAAAATAGAGTGAAAAAAAAGAAGAAGAGGTAAAGCTAAAGTATTTTGAGATTGTTTTAGGTAGGCTTATAAATTTTGATTTATGTGCTTTTAGTATGCATGTAAAGAACGATAAGATTTTTTTCTTTATTGAATTTAAATAGACTCGTATAAGTAACTACGTGGGTTATCTGTGTCCTACATTATAAAGTAACGACGTGTCTACGTGTTATTATTGTGTCTGTATCACGTGTCCGTGCTCCTTAGTTATCCTCTTAGTTTCACTATGTGCCTAAAGTGCATCACAAACTTCTCTTCATTGTTGGTCTGTGATTTTTGCAGTATCTTCCTCATTTATACAAAACGAAAAGGTCGATATTTGATCGATATACGGTGCTGTTTTCAATAGCAATCGTGTGGTTATACGCACAACTCCTAACTTCGAGTACGGTTTATGATCACAAATCCACGAATACTCAGCAAAGTTGTCGAACTGATCGAACTGGACTTTTGAGTACTGCTCCATGGTAAAGACTCTAACTCAGAATGTTCCTTTCCAAAACTGTTGGAAATATCTTATGGTTTTTATATGATCTCATTACTTAACAGGGTTTACATTCCCTATCCATTTCAATGGGGACCTCCCACTTTCAATGGTGGAGAAGCCTTTGCAATGATGGCTGCTTCTTTTGTTTCACTTTTTGAGGTTAAGTAACAAGTTCTTCACTTGTTAAATTATACCTCCTAGTTATTTTTCTTCTAATATTAAGATTATTACAGAGTACTGGAACATTTTTCGCCACGTCTAGATATGGCAGCGCAACTCCGGTGCCCGCGTCCATCATCGGCCGTGGTAGTGGATGGCTGGTAAGATGTGTCCATGAGTGTTTGATATGCTCTAGAGTTTTACTTTGTTCTTTTTTCTTTTGCCCCGGGACTGTCTGTTTACTTCTTTTATACGAGTTTTTATAATCACTCTTTAAACACCTCATACAAACAAGCTAATATTACTCTATTTAATCTCAGGGAGTGGGAGTTTTGCTCAATGGCATGTTTGGCTCTATCACCGGCACTTGTGCATCTGTGTAAGAATAGAATATATTTCACTAGTTTTTGTATAATCAAATTAACAGGGTTATGTTATTTGGTACTAAAGGATTGAAATCTATGAAATTTTCCAAGATATTCAACAATATCACAAGATCAAGTTGGTTGATATTTTAGCATATGTGTATATGTTACATGAAAATGCTTTCAACTCTCAAATGTTGGAATGTTTTTGTCTAAATGTCTAGGGAAAATGCTGGTCTATTAGCTTTGACAAGAGTTGGTAGTAGAAGGGTAATCCAAATATCAGCTGGCTTCATGATTTTCTTCTCCGTTTTTGGTACGTGTTAGTTGACATAATTAAATTTATCCCAATCTATCAGCTTAAACTTTTATGTTGATTGGTGATTACATACTTCGAACATGGTATCAGAGCAAAAGGTCCTAAATTCGAGTCTCTACCGTGTCGTTTTTCTTTAGATTGATCGGCGATTTATATACTTCAACAGTATGCTACCATGATTTTTTTACAATATATTTACACTTTTTGAGCCTTGGAGTTACTCTACTTTGCTTTTTTTCTTTTGCCCAAACAAAACTTGACTGGCTATCATCATCAACAGGGAAATTCGGAGCATTTTTCGCCTCGATTCCTCTTCCAATTATTGCTGCTTTGTATTGTGTCTTTTTCGGCTATGTCTGTACGTATCGCTCTCTCTCTCTAACTCGCCTCGATTGTTTCGTTCCTTGTATGATTCTAAATTGACAAGAATGTGCACATGGTTTGCATTTTCTTAAAGATAAGTTATTGTTGAAAATTGAACACTGACAGCAATGTGATTTCCCCTCCCTCAGCTTCTTCTGGGCTTGGTTTTCTTCAGTTTTGTAACTTGAACAGTTTCAGAACAAAGTTCATCTTGGGCTTCTCCTTCTTCTTGGGTTTGTCAATACCACAATACTTCAGAGAATATTATCATCCAGATTTGAAGTCAGATCACATCTACTCTGGCCATGGATGGGTAAGCAGAAAAGGAAACAATATAAAGAATTAACTGTTGAGTTGATGTTTATTCTTGTTCTGATAATTTGATGATCGGTACGTACCAAGTACGTATTTATTTAAAAAGATAATAAATACACAAAATAACCCAAGTGTTCGAGGTACTTTACGACATTCCTATCAATGATTGATCCCTTTTCTAATTCTACATTGCAGTTTAATGATGTCGTTATCGTGATTTTCATGTCTCACGCAACGGTTGCATCTTTGGTTGCTCAAGTTCTAGATTGCACACTCTTCCGAGAAAACGACTCGACTCGAAAAGACAGTGGCTTGCATTGGTGGGAGAAGTTTTGCTTATACAGTTCTGATGTAAGAAATGATGAATTCTATGCATTGCCATTCTGTTTGAATAAGCTATTCCCATCTCTTTAAATCTCTTTCAGTGTTTTTATTAGCCTATGTATTGCCATTCTTCTTCAAGTATCCATCTCTAGTTTTATTCTTGTATTGTACTGTGAGAAAGTCAACATTCTTTTTCATTCTAAATTTAGAGAAGGAAATTTGAAAATCATGGAAGATTTGGTTCATTATCTGCTGAGTTATTCAAAACTTGAGCCTACATAAAAGAAATATTCCAAAATTTTAAAAAAAAACCCACTTATAGATTTGAAGCTGTGATTAAGAAAATGATTATCTGAGTAAAGATTCAAACTCCACTAATTTAATAAAGCATTTAATGGATTTCATTATTGGCAGGAAGGACATTTTAACATCAAGTGTTTTAATGCAAAAGTAGAAAAGGGATGTTTGACTTTAATTTAGCCAACTTATACAAATGTCCAATTATTTTGTCTTTTTTCCTGAAAGGGAAAGAAAGGTCATGGAAGTATGTGAGGGAGAGAAGAATCTTTGAAAAAGTGGGAATTATGAGAAGAGATAGTGAATTATAATAGAGGCAAATGACCATATTTGACCTTGCTTCCCTTTCCTTTCCTTCCCTTCCCCCATTGCTTTAGGGACCATCTTCTTTGCAACCAAAGCCCATGCTTCCCTCTTGACCTTCAAAGTTTCAACAGCAAGAACTTTGTGGAGTTTTGGATCACTTTTTAACATGTTCCTTTTTCCCGGTTGAAACGTCATGAACTATGTTGCTCTACAGCTACTGTACACTATATAAACTCTCTTAAAATCTTCGCTCCTTTTTGTTGTAAACTTATATTCTTATCTTCTAATGAAATGATTTCTTTTCTTTGTGAATGTTAGGGAACTACGTAAATCTGTATATTCTTTGTGTTTTCTTATTCTTTGATTGTTGTTTAGGGTGGTTTCATAACATGAACTGGACTGATGTAACAAAGAGAGAGAGAGAGAGAGAGAGAGAAAAAATGAATGAAATATAAAGGATGGGATTAAAACAGTCAGCCGACGGTCTAATCGAAAACGCCAACCAAAATCAATCTCTAATGCAAGAGAGATTAACAACAAAAAATAGTTAATAATTTAGCTATGAGGAACTTCCACCATGGGGGGGGCTGCAGAATCTTAACTTTTTGAGCTATTTTTCAGTTAGACCCACCCTTTTGGCTTATTAGATATTAGAAGATGGGAATTTAAAAGAAAAGTCAAGTATAAACCAACAACAAATGCAGTAAACTTCAAGGAGGGTGTTCAGATATGTCTTGAACTATATTCCCTCACGATTACTTAGTCGGAGGTCTTGCTACCCGATCAACTAGCGAAAAACCTAGACGAAATTGTAATTGTATTTATATATTCGTATTTGAACTTTTATGTAATCAAGTCCATTGTTGTATTAGAGTTTTATGAGTGCACTCTATAAACTCTTCATAAAACAGTTCCTCTTGATCAACATTCTTGTTTTCGCTCTCTTCAAACAAAATTGTTCTCTTCTTTGCCCGTGGATGTCACTAACACATTGTTAGTAAACCACATAAATCTGTGTGTTTTATCGCTTTCTCTTTATTTTTCTTTGATTGTTGTTTTCGATTTCTTAACAAAAAGAGAATTCCATTACATTCATAACACGGTGAAAAAGAAGAAGAACAACAACAAGAAAACCATGGCGAAAAGAAAAGACAAAACAAGATATTGAAAAATGGGATTTGTAAGTTAAACAACACCTAATTATACGGTTGTCAGTTGTTAAGCAATAAGTGGAAGTCCAAATACAAACTTCAACACTAAATACAAAACAGAGAGAGGCTAAAGTGAAAGAAGAGATTTTTACATCAAAGAAACTGATGAAGATCAAGTCAATGAGATCATTAGAGTAAAATCCGAACTTACTTAAGGTAAAATGAAGGTTGAGTTTGAATCCAAAACAAGCTTCAAAATTGAATGGAAATGACAGCACCACCATTGTACATTTGCAGGGGGACCTACTGTTGTGTTGCACATCCAAACGTTTGTCGCTTTTTGATATCATCATTGTTGTTGATTTGCCCATTGTTCTTTGCCAACTGGCATCTCTGATGTGTTCACAAACAGATAAAAGAAGCAAAGGCCAAAAGATAAACTTTGATCCATTTTTCCCTTCAATACTCATAGAAAGAGAAAAAGGGGAAGTGTTTTGTTATATATAAACATCCCAATCTTCATAAAATTTTCTGCAATTTAACCATTGAAAATTGCTACCATGAATGATTGGTCTGCTACACGTTATTGCAGTGGAAGTGAATCAGGTTGGACTATGTACTTAGACCAATCCTATACTTCAGACCATCGCTACCGTAGCGGCGATGGCCGACAGAGTTACAGGGAAAAAGAAGCAAAAGTAAGAGCAGAGGACGAGGAAGAGGAAGATCTATCAATGGTGTCTGATGCTTCATCAGGTCCACAACATTACCTTGAAAGCAATGAACAATGCTTTAACAATGATGGGTATTCTTCTTTTTCCTACACTGCTTCAGAATCAGCATTAAACTGCAGTAGGGAAGACAAAAAGAAGAAGAAAAACAGCAAAACAAATGGCAGAAACAAGCAACATTCTTACCTTGATGACACTGCAAGCTCCCACGTATATGGCTATGGCAAAGCAAGTGTAAAGAACAGTTTCAGTAGCTTTTTTTTTCCTCACTAAAATATACATCAATCTTATGTTGTTGATGGTTTTTTATGCAGATAACCAATGCAGCATCAAGCCACAAAGCCTTGGAGGAGAATGCAGTAGATTTTTCTCAGGGATTCTCTGCAACCCACTTTAAGGTAAGGATTTTCTTTCAGTTTAATCAGTTATTTAGTTTTTTTTTTTTTGGATGTCTTGTTAACTAAAAACTGAAACTTTACTAATAAACACAGAGAAAATCAGCAGTGAGGAAACATTATGGTTTTTATGGGTGTGAAAAATCAGGAGCAGAAGAATGAGGCTACTATTTTACCGCAGCTTCCTTCCACTTTCTTTTTGGTCGTCAAGTTAATGAAAACGACATGCTTTTTTTATATATATATTTCAAAAAGATATTGTTCCTTTTGTAATTATTCTTATTCTCGGTTTATTAAGTTTCCTCCTTGTGCTGTGTTAGGCTGTGTGCCTTGCCCTTTTCTTTTCCACGTTCTTGTCAATGCAATTGGAAACAGTGAAGCACTAAAATCAAGGACAAAAAATGTGTAAAGAAAAATAAAGTTTCTAACTTCTTTTTCTAAGTCTCTTTTTTAGCGGGAAGATTGATTAACATTATTCCTAAAAAATCACTTGTGACACTGGGTGAACAATCACTCTTAATCTTCTCATCAAATCATCTGTCAAACTATTTTATCAAATTTCACATCAAATATATCATTCAATCATTACTAATACAAATTTTCAAACAAGTAATTAATTATTTATTACTACTGAAATTAAACTTCAAATAAATATCCAACTAATTAACCGTCTCCACTCTTTTTTACAAAAATTAAAAATTAACAAATAAACACACCCTTGGATAATTTGAACCACCAATTGTCGTTGAGCTATGCTCTTTTGACACATCTTAAGCTACTATAAGCAACAAAAAAACCCATCAATTGCTGTTAAGCTATATGAATTATCTCAAATTGCCTAGCCTAATTGAAATTTAATTTTTATTTTTCAAAATTAAGCTTCACTACTAAACATTTGAGTGGTGATTCATACTTTTATTAGACAACAATTAACATAAATTACGGCCACTTAAGTTATATTCTAGGTCGTATTAAGAAAAAAAAAAAGAGGCTCCATACAACAAAGAATAGTTAACTCGAGTTCAAATTCAAATTTCGAACTTCAGAATGGAATTAACATAATAAATAAAGAGAAAAAGAGGATGTGGTCCAAAACAAGGAATGTGGCACCATATTTTCCACATAAAGCAAAATGAATAAAGGGATAATTGAACATTATTAAGCCATAATAATAATAAATAAATAAATAAATAAAGGGCAGAACTCAAAAAGAGCAACTTCTAAGTTGCCAGAGCCTAGCTGTTAAGAGACCAATAAGACAATAGAGATTATTCAAGAAATAAATGGGGGGAATTTCAAACCAAATCACCAACCCCACCACACTTGGGACAGCTACCGACTAGAAATATGATCCATTAAAATGAAACCGATGCAATTATTAAATTTCCTTGTCTTTTCAATTTCTTTTATTTAAATTTTCCTTTGTACAAGAACCCACATCTTAAAGAGGATGTGGATTCTAGGTACTAGACAAAATTCTACTAATACTTATAGAATTATTACATTAACAAACCTTCAACTGGACATAAATGAAGCAACCACCAACTCAGAAACACACCCAACTCAATGACACAACACAAACACATTCACAGCCTACAAATAAGGTTTCTTACCGGTATATATAAACAGGTTGCTATATTTTTTTTTTTCTTTCTCCACTACAATCGAAATAACCACGCCCATCTATACACCAAGAACCGAGAGATATAAAAGTCGAAACACAAACGAATTTTGACTGCAATCATTACTTCAAAATACTCAAAATAAATCCTGATTCCAAATACTCTGAAAAGCTCAATCCAAATCTCCGAAGAAGTGTGTACAAATTAAAACAGGTTATCATATTCTATAAGGTTAAGCTTCCAACCATAGTAGTCATTGACCTAGAATAGCGCCATAAAAATAGTTGAAGTCCTAAACTGATGTTAAAATGGTTTCCCTACAGAACTCACAAGTCCAAACTTTGTTCCTTGTCCGGTAGTCTTTAATTGAATAGGGACCGATACAAGCTTCTTGGACCGAGCACTATGGCCATACATGAACAGTTCACTTATTGAAATTTACGTTTCTGCACAACATCCTTTTCAAGGTATTGAATACCATTTCAATTTAAATGCTCAACACAAACTTTAAATGGAAATATCGAGAATTTAAAGATGCTTAGCTGTAGTTGTTAGTACTCAAAAATTCAGCGAGTAGAGTTAAAAAGACTTTCACCTGCCTGACTAAGACGGCCAGCCAGAACACAATTTTGCACCGATACTCCAACTGGTGTATTATAAAAGATATCCTGGAAAGTGTACCAATCCAACTCCAACACATTTAATGAGCAAACAGTAATCACCATAAACATATTAACTTACCGTTGGTAAGTAAGAATGTTCTGCAGATATCAAGGTATATATACTCATACAATGACAGTAAAGTAAACTATGTTTTGATGGGGTATTTTTTCTTTCTTTTTTTGGTAGGGGTGGGGGAAAAAGATAGAACTTGGTAACCAAAAAAAACTACTTTTTAAGTTAGAAGAAAAATTCAATAATACAATACATCACCTGCTTAGACGCTCAGATTATCCCCAAACCCCTCTCCACAGAACAAAATTGTAAGAAATCGAGAGATGCCATAGAAAGAATGGTGGATTCCAACATTCAAGTATATCCTAAAAAACGCCTTTAATATGCAGACTCAAGCCCCATAAATATGTCTGTGCACAGGTGGGGCATCCAAAGTGTTAGCCACAACTTCTAACCATGGTTTTTCTATAATCAAGAGTGAAGATTTTGAGAGGTGTCCAATTAGTAAAACAGGGTCTCTAAAAGGAAAAATTTCAAAATTCTTTCTACCATGTAGTCTGCCGTCTGTTTGGCAGTCTCTAAACTTACGTTTCAATTTCCCATTTATTATTGGAGTACCCTTTAAACTCTTCACTGTTGAATCTTTTTGTCCACTTATCATGACATACTCATCATCTTGATCCACAGACATCCTAAAATCAATTAAGCACATTGCCCTACGAAAACAAAAGAGAATGTTTAGTCAAACATCGAAATACATAGAATGAGGTATGCTAAATTAAGCAGAATCAAACTTGAATAGAACAAAAAGATTTCCTCACAAGGAATAAAGGATGACTAAATCAAGCAAAAAGCAACAAATAATTAGTATATGCTAAAGAGTGAAACGTATTTGTTTAAATATTAGCGACTAGGAAGTGGAAACACTAAAGCACATTGACAATAAAACTTCAGCAAGCTGTGCATGTAATGGAAACACATTCAAGATGAAAAAAAGAAAAGGAACGTTGCAAGAATGAAAACGTTCGTAGTTTAAGAACACTGTCACACCGTACTTCTCTTCGTTCTGCTAGGTCAATATAAAATAAGAAGAATGGCCGTCCAATTTTGGTGGTCACAGTAAACCAAACCCAATTGACCATAGCACTTCTCAATACCATTGCATCTGTTAATTAACATGTAAAGTCTGGAGAACAATCTCATTAACATGGTTGGATGACAATGACAACGGCTTTGCCGCTATTCTAATATCATAAATGCTCAGAGCATGCCTCAACCTTGAAGCACATACTAATGATACCTATACTACAAGGAAGGACAAACAGGATACAAAGAACCAAAACCATAAAAGTAGCAATGTAATCAGCCATAAAACAATACAAATTATCAAATTCAACAAACCAAATTATATTTTTTAAAATAAATAATCGCCCAAGTAATTTTCACTGCAGAACATAAAATAGTATTATAAAGAAATACCTGGAGCTATACACGATAACAGGCAAAGACGTCGCAGATGGTGGAAAGGAGAGACCAATAACCTCCCCAGGAAATTCTTGAAATCTCTTGGGGAGAGCTTGTGTATGCCGCATTGACCAGTCTCCTAATTTTTTGGCCTCAACATCAAAGGCATAAACCTGATTTGAAGAAGTAGTGACTACAAGCACATTGTTGTTCCATTGAGGAAAACCTCCAGCCGTAATAGAGGCACCATCCAGTCTTGAAATGAACCAATGTTGCCTGTTTCATGAGAATAATAATTCGTACATAACTTTCTTGAAAATCATGAGAATGCAGACAGGTAGGGAAGGCACAGACAAGCTGATTATGAAACAATATATCAGCACATCAAGTAACAAACCTCATTATCTCCATGTTGAATATGTATATATCTCCAAAGCAGTTAACTGCTGCTAACCACTGTCCATCTGAACTTGTAAATATTTTAGTTATAGGAGGTTCAGCAGGTGGCAATGAATCATCCTGCAGCTCCCGGAAAGGCGTAAAATTATGAATGACTTCCAAACTGCCCACATCTACAACCTGTCCCAACAAGAAGGAAATAAGAAGTATAGTTAAATACCACACGTAAATAAATCAAACCAAACCACCACAAAACAGAATCATTAAAATGCAGTTACGCAACCAACATAGCAATCAATTAAAATAGCCTTTTTTCACAAGCAACAGAAATAAAATGATAACCATCATATTTTTTTGACACAGTTATAACATACAACCAGACAACTCAGGCGCTCTAACAAAAATAAAATATATAGTCTAAACTATCAAAATATTCAAACAAATCAGATGGGTAATGTATTATGCAGAAACTATATAAAACTAAATTCAATGACACATTATACTAGCAAACGACAGCTTACATATATCCTTTTATCATGCCCTGCTATGATCAATCGTGAAGAATCAAAACTGAAGACCATAGAATGAGCAAAGGGTAGCGTATTAAGAAGTTGCCTTCTATTAACAGTCCACGAACATTTGCTTCCTCCAGATTTCGTCAATTCAAATAGGTTGGGTTTGGCATGATCAGAATATGCAAATAGCTTCCCAGAGTTGGAAATAGTACTGCATATAATCTTTCGAGATGCCTTGCTCTTAACTCGAACCAACAAATCTGCATTTGCAAGTCCCTTAGAAGTACCACAAGCCAAATCTCTAAAGGAACTGCTTTTCGGACGAATACATAGGATGTCCAGAGAGTGAGCAGCCTGAACAAGTAATAACGGCGCTTGGTTGAAAACTGTATTAAGTACAAGTTGCATTGGCACCCTTTGCGGTGCAGGACATATATCATGGGGAGAAAATTTGGTAAATTCTTGAGCAGAATAGGCAAAAAGCTTAGTGTCGTCGCCGCCTGAGATAAGCATTGGAACTCCCAAATGGGCCCACTTACGATAGCTAAACTCATTTGGCTTCTTCTTATAACGGACTCTTTTTACCTCTTCATCTTGGGACAGTTCTGCTGTTATGAAAAAAACAAAAAAAATATAATCAAAGGTTAGACAAAAATAATGGAATGTACAAAACCAAGAAATAAATAATTAACAAATTTAATCTTGATTGAATTAAGGATTTCAAACAAACTCTTAGTTCTCTCTGATAAAAATTGCGCAATTTTGATTTAGGAATAATGACGCTAATAAGAAACAATAACTAAAGAAAAGATTCTTGATAAGGAACAAAACTTACGTTGAGATAAGGAAAATAACTACTAATAAAAGTACCTTCTCGACAAATTGGTACTGCGACAGTCAAAGCCTTGATATCATGTGTATGAGCTCTCACGTAACCAACATAAATCCACTTCTTCGTCACTTCAGAAGAATGCTTGTCTTCACTAGTAGATGCAACATTCTCATTAGAGAGCTTATAGAGAATAACCTACAAAGACAATATCGTAAGACACTAGTGTTATGGAATTAAATTTACCACATAGAAAGATCATAAATCATAAACTAAATTCCTCAGAAACTAAACTTACAATTCAGGACACCAGCGATTCCATTCACTGTTAGGGGCGATGAAAAATTATGAACTTCAAAAAAACATTCTTCACAGTAGCAAGTATGCATTTA
>JBBMEG010035648.1:0-20816 GCA_037832605.1 Cyclanthera cordifolia | reverse complement strand
AAAAAAAAAACCCTAAATGCACATCTTTCTTCCTACGCCTCTTTCTGCTCATGCTCTTTCTTCATCTCTGCTCTATCTTCTGTACACAGACGTCTGGGTAAGTTTTTTTTTTTTTTTTTTTTGAAACTTCGTTACGTTTTTTTCGTGAATTGTTAGGGGTTCAGATCTGAAACGTCCCATTTTCATGATTTCCGATTCAAAATTAAGTTTTGAGACCGATTCGTTGTGAATCGTACGTTTTCAAACGTGGAATGTACGTTTTTAACAACCTTGCTCACGAGTTAAAAAAAAACTAAAATCTTAAATGGAAATCCATTCAACTCAGATTGTCAATGGACACTTTGGGGGTGTGTTGATGAGTTTACTGCAAGCGGGTTCCTTAAATCTAATCAACAACTCTAATCATCACTCCTTATCAGGTGAATATGTATTTAGCGACCACGAATTTGATCTTTAGGACTTTAAATTTTTATTTGAAATTAACATTTTAATGTTTCATGTTGTTTATGGAGTGACTATCTGAAAAATTGATTAATATATGTGTCGTGTACAGATATACACACTGTGTGTATATACTTTTTTTCTATTCATAGAGCAGATCGTGCCTTTTGTGTACTTCAGGCTTCAAAGTGTTGTGTCTTTGTGCGCCTTTAAAAACACGGCTGTTATAATTTTAGATCAGTAAGTCTCGAATTCAATTCCATTTGATGACTGGTTATCATAATCTCATTTTGTGGGAGTTCAAGTGATTTGCAAGTATTTCCTGATCGCTAAATTATAATTCTGGTGATCTACTTTCAAAGTTCATTTCCAATTGCAGTTTATGTGCATGTATTTAAGCTTATTAACATAGACTTCGCTGTATAATTAACGTTTAGCCATTTTCCATCTCTTTTGTTTTCAACAAACATCGAATATATGATTTATCAAAATTTCAGTAGACTAAATTATTAGCAAATTCCATCTTGATAGGTGAACAAGCACAGTTCATTTAAATCATATAATGGAGGCTAAGTTTTTTCGCTTCCTCAAGATTGTGGGAGTTGGTTACAAAGCCAGAGCAGAAGCAGCGGGACGTCTCTTGTTTCTTAAACTCGGATACAGCCATGAAGTCGAATTAACCGTTCCGCCAGCGGTTCGTGTCTTTTGCTTCAAAAACAACGTGGTCTGCTGCACAGGGATTGACAAACAAAGGGTACACCAATTTGCTGCTGCAGTTCGTAGCTGTAAGCCGCCAGAAGTATACAAAGGCAAGGGGATAATGTACATCGACGAAGTCGTAAAAAAGAAGCAAGGAAAGAAGTCGAAATAAATTTGCTGGGAATACAAGGGTTTTGCAGAATGCCTCAAATTGCTCTGATTTTTATTCAGACATGGAGTGCCTCAGTTTAAGAATAATTGAGTTTGTTGTATGCATGTTTAGAGGATTCTTTTGATTGAGCCATGCGACTGAAATTTGGTAGCTTCATCAGATTGGATTCTTCATGGTTCTTTTTATTTTTGCTTCAATGCGTATTCTCGAAACGATATCCCCTTGATCCAATCTATACGGTGGAAAAGTTAGAATTTTGTGGAAGAATCCATTTAAGTTGATGCTTTGCTCTTCCTTTGTAACATTTTCATTCTTAACATCAAGAAGAAGCTTGCAATATTTATTATTATTATTTTTTTAATAAACCTTGTTTTGATGTTTGAAAATAAATGGTTTCTTCAGTTCCCTTCCGATAATAGTTTCGACTGAATATAATGGAAGTTCCAAAAGTTCTTTGTGAAAATGAATGTCATAACATTTATAAGATTAATTAATATTGAGACATGATCTCACCATTAAATTCAATCTGAAAATTGAAATTGAATATAAAAATAGTGAATTCAAAGTGAAATGGAACTTGGTAATCTTTAATATTTAGACTATTTCGAGCTAGTTTGAATTCTTTGATATATAGGAATTATTGACTAGTTATAAAACAGATTATTTTTAGTGATTAAAAATTTGAATTTTAGTAATAGCTCATTTTGAATATAATTATTAATTGAGAAGTTAAATTAAATAATTTGTTTGGAGAATAGTTTTTGTAAAGTAATTGCATACATAAAATTCGTTTGAATGTGATTAAAAATGATTAATTATTAAAAAAAGAAATAAAAATGAGTGATTAGAAATAAATAAGAGTGAAATACCATTTTAGTCATCTGAACTTTCCCCTTGGTTCATTTTGATTCTTTAACTTTCAAAAGTAAAATTTTAATTCCTGAACTTTCAATTTTGTTACATTTTGGTTCATTGACTTTTAAAAGTCGAATTTTAGTCTCTAAACTTTGAAAAAAAAACTTAAAATTAGTCAATGTAAGTCAATATTAATCAAAAAAATTTCATTAATAATTCTAACATAATCAAAAATAAAATGTGAGGAAATTTTTAAAATTTATGGAGGAAGATGCTAAATTTTTATAAACATAAAAATAAATAAATAAATTTAAGGACTAATTTTAAACTTTTTTTTAATCTAGGGACCGAAATAGAATAAATCTAAAAGTTTATGGATTAAAATTGGATTTTAAAAGTTCATGACCTAAAATGAAACAAAACTCAAAATTCATGAACCAAAATGGAACAAACTGAAAATTTATGACTAAAATTAGACTTTTGAAAGATCAAAGATCAAAATTGAACAAAAGCAAAAGTTCACGAGTTTCAAATAAATAATTATAAATGAATGACTATTTTAAGTGATTATAAATGATTGATTATTTTAAGTGATTATGAATGATTGGTTATTTTAAGTAATTAGAATATTTGAATGTTAATTGTTGGAAGAAAAGTTATAAAAATTCATTTTTAATCATGTGTTAATACCACCAAACAAACTCCCACAGGCTACTGTACTGGAAAATGAATCTCAAGAAATGACGCTCCTGTTGGAAGTAGTTTTGAAAACAGTTTCTTCTTCATTTTTAAACAATTACAATCACTCTTGAAAAACGCAACAAGAATTAAGATCAGTTTCCACGATTTATGGAATTGAAAAGATATTAGTCTAACACATAGATTCTAGAGGCAATGTCTTGGACCAACCAATCGAACCCCTCCAGCAGCCCTTCACCAGTGTAAGCACTACACCCAATGATTTCCCAGTGCCTGGTTTTGTCCATGGCTTCCAAGTTCAGTACCTGAAGAACAAGAGATGAACAAATAAGCACCCGGTTGCTATAACAAAATTCACTCAAATCCATCTATTTAAGTTTTTGAGTTGATTCGTAATTTATCATAATTTAATAATGTATATAGGATGTCGTGTATTCAAATCCTGCCCAATCATTTCATTCTTCGTTAATATTGAATTTCACTTGATGGACATTCACAAATTTCCGTCAAACCCCAATGAAATAAACAATAAAATACAACAGGTGTGGAAATTTGAAGCTTTGGCAGCTTTATTAAGTTTGCCCTCATAGTCTACACATGCAATGGAACTTTTATTTTATTTATGCAGATGATATTTTTCTAAAATATTATCACAAGAGGAGGCAAACCTACCATACATGCAGATATGAAAACAACTAAATTGGTAGAACTACAGCATAAAAAATTGAAAATATCCAATTAAGGAAACAATTGAACTTGAAGTTTAGCAGAGGAACTTCTTACTTTAGCAATCTCCTCAGGAGTAAGCGCTCCTTTTATATCCTGTTTATTCGCAAGAATAAGCAATGATGCTCCCGAAAGCCTCTGTAATATGGTTGACAACATGAGTAAATTACCATTATTTACTATCTGTGTAAAATCGATCTTGAATCGTGCGTTACTTATAATTCATTTATTACTCGTACTCTTTCAACTTTCTTTGATAAGAAACCGATTCATATGCTGTATGAACTATGAAGTATAAGAGAGGATATACGCCGGTCGAAAGAAACAAAGCACAATTCTAAATTAATTAGGACTAAGAGTACTATTATCAACTTAGCCCGTGGCTAAAATATTTTGGTGATCCATGAACAGATTCATGACTTACAAATGAGAGTTCAGACAAACTATAAACTAGAACAGATTATAAAAACCACCAATTAGCAGTTCAAGGGTCAAGTATGTCAGCCATATAGGTAATATCTCATAAGATACAAAAAAGATGAAAATAGAAACATAGAGCTTATTGTATACACTTACTTTTCTTAAATTTTCACGAGTTCTTTAGCTAGCTTACACTTACCTAAGACTATTATCGAGACAATTATCAATTCGTATTGTTCATAGAGAAATCCTTCTAAACGTGATTGAAAAATTCATTCACTAGAGATTTCAAGTTGATTTCGGCTCTAGCAACTATTCATCCGCAAAGATATCGTCTTTACCTAGTCAATTCAATTGAACCTGGTCGAAGCTAAGCAAATAGCTTCGGCTCTTGCC
This sequence comes from Cyclanthera cordifolia, assembly GCA_037832605.1. Taxonomy (NCBI): domain Eukaryota; kingdom Viridiplantae; phylum Streptophyta; class Magnoliopsida; order Cucurbitales; family Cucurbitaceae; genus Cyclanthera; species Cyclanthera cordifolia. Next base: position 16,408 of record JBBMEG010035648.1, on the reverse strand, counting down.
CAACAACATTTTGTTTTTAATAAAATGCATAGGAGATTTAGAAAAATACTCCCCTACATATTAATGTATAGAGAAACTCTACTTATGTGCATATGTGGCACCATTAGGAGATTAAGTTCTTCTTAATCACGAGATCAACCCATGATATTTAGCCTATTATATACTTCAGTAAATTTTTTTTAAAAAGCATACAATCAACAGACAAAAGGAAATACACTTTTCCCAATATACAAGTCATAACTATACAAGGATAACAGCAGAGATAAAACCGTGTTGTTATAATAAATATCAAATTAACTCTTGAAAAATGGGGAGACTTCTAACCTCTTCTTTCAAAAGGTTATCAAGTTCGGATTTGCAATCGTCCAGTCTTCTAAGATCAGAACTGTCAACCACCCATACTAATCCATCCGTTTGCTCAAAATAGTTCCTCCAATAGGATCTTATAGTCTTTTGGCCACCAACATCCCATATGTTAAGAGTGTACCTGCCATAGAAAATAGTTATCTACATTTCAAATGTCTTCGGTCCATGGCTTCAAATTTCAAATACCTGAACTAGAAAGATTTCCAAGAAAAAGATAAAACCAAAAGTAGATAATTAAGGTCCCGTTTAATAACTACCTTATTTTTGGTTTGTGAAAACTAAGGCTACAACAACAACTCCAATCTATGATTTTCTTTACTTTAGTATTTACATTTAACTAAGTTTATAAGAACTAAAAAAAAACTTGAAAACTAAAAATAGTAGCTTCCAAAAACTTGTTTTAGTTTTTGGACTTTGGTTAGCTTCCAAATACTTCTTTAATAGAAGACATAACTATTCTATAACTATTCGTAGAGGATTTGAGAGAAAACAAGGTTAAATTTCAAAAAATCAAAAACAATAACCAAATGGTTATCAAACAAACACTTGAATCGATTTAAAATAGCTAATGTATTAGTGGAGATGAGTTTTCTTCGGCATAATCACCAAAAGTATAGTTTCGTAACGGCCCAAAAATGTTATTCATGTTCATTGCAACTTATTTGCTAGAGGATACATCCAAGGCGCATTCCAGATCCCAAAACTTGGATGAAGAATTTTTTTTTAAAAAATCAATCCAGAAATATTTAAAAAAATGAAAGGAAAAGATGGTAATAAAGAACTTACTTCTGATAGGTGATAGTCTTGATATTGAAGCCAAGTGTAGGGCTGATAACGCTAGTATCCTCCCCGTTAATTTTCAAAACGATCGTAGTTTTCCCAGAGTTATCGAGGCCTCTGAACAACAATCAACAATGGATCCAAACACAGAGAAATAGAGTGAAAATAAAAAAGGAAAGAGAGAGAGGGAGAGAGAGATTTACATACACCATAAGAATTCGCATTTCCTTCTCCTTCCTTTTGATTTTCCGAATGATACTAAGCAATCCCATTACGTACGCCGCCTCCACAACGCAATGAAATTTTGGGATATGAGATTGGTTGGCTCTCGATCGGGAACTTTTAGGTGGGCAAGCGGATCCGTAAACCCTAAACGCCATAATTAATCATAAATGAGAAGGGAAAATGTTACAGAAACAGTTAGTGAAGAACAAACCTTGAAGGGCAGATGATTAAGTAACTGAGAGAGGGGATTCTGCCGCCGGAGAGAGAGAGAGATATTGATGGCGAGGAAGAACGGAAGGAGCGAACTGAGCACCGCAGAGTGAGTGAGGTTACAAAGGGGAAGACGCGGGAGGTTTCATATGAGCTAACATTTGATCATGGGAGTTGAAATAAGCAAGCAGTATTTTTGTCCCAAGTTTTGTAATTTATTGAAATGACTAAAATGTAAACTCAAAAAATAAAATAAAATAAAACAATCAATTTACATTTTTTTTTATAATCATATATTTTAAACTATTTTTTATTTTCAAAAAACAACTCTTTCCATGGGACTATGAAATATTTGTTTAAGGATTGTTATTTTAGAGACAAAATGTTATAAAAATCTTTTTTGAAATTGTTGTTTAAGAGAGAAGATGTTTATTTTAGATGAAATTTGATTTAAGGTTTGATGAGATATTAGAGAGAAGTTGAGGAGAGGTTGAAAAAGAGCTGAAGAGAGGTTGCGATGTACTAAAAATAAATAAGAAGTTCAACTTCTTCTCTTCCTCTCTCGCCCAAAACCGTTTGTATGTATTTGGTAATAAAAAATCACTCTTAACCATTCATTAAATCTCACATATTAAACCAACCACCAAACTTATCACTAAACAATTACTAACAGCAATCTCTTAACAAATAATTAATTACTCTATCACTACTAAAACTATTCTTCAAATGAGTAGTTAACTATTTCAACCACTACTAACACCAATCACTAAAGCGAATAGTTAATAATTTTAACTAACATCGACCCTTTCTCTCTTTTATGAAGAGAGAAAAAAAAGAACAAAGAAAAAAGAAAAACCCAATTTCTTACTATTTTCACTCATCGTTTGAATCATATTTTCTTTTCTTTTCTTTTTTTTTAAATACAAATAATCATTCTCTATTTTATTTTCTCTATAACTAAGAGGTCATAGTTTGAATATTTACCTCAATTTAGTATAATTAGGGTAAAGAACTAGTTACAAACAAAGTAATTGACATAAATCATCCACCATAATATCAAAGAAATTGTGTGTAGTTTATTTATTATAGATGGACTATTTCTGCATGATTTCAAATGCTATTCTTCAACTAATTATAAGAAATGATGTTGGAATTCGAATAGTTTGTTTGTTAAATTTGGCACGATTAGAAAAAGATTTTAATTTAAATTTAAGAAGTTATTAAGCGCAACGCTTAAGTGAGTGTTGAAACTTCACCAACCAAACTCATGTTTAACATTTGAACTTTTATCCAGATTCAGAATTTATGATACATTCATGGTGGTTTTTATTTGAAAAATTACTAAAAAATAAATACAAATATGATTTCTAGAGAAAATTAGCAAATGTAATTATTACATCCTATATAATTTTAAAACTTATGCAAATAATTTAAAATTCACCTACTTTTATAATTATTTTGTGAAAATAATTCTTTCAGTAGAATTTTTCTTTTATTTTTCCCTATTCCTGCCTTATGATGATAACTCTGATACTCCTTTTTCCAACAATATGCTAAAACAATTATCTAACTATAAATTAAAAACATATCAATTTTTTCATGATATTAATACATCAATCATTCAAATATACATCTAAATAATCCCTAAATTGCACCTAATTACTCCAAAATTTTCCATCTCAAGGATGAGGGTACACTAATTGGATAAATAATAAGGGCTATGAGAGATGTGTTGGGACTTTTGAGAGATCAAACAACACTATGCATTAAGTTCATGTCTTCAGCCTGGGAGCCTTCAACAAGTAGATGCTTCTCATTAAACCTTTGCCAGTTTCACCAACAGATTTCAGCACTTCGGCTGGTTCCTTTTCTTCCTCGACTACTTCGTCGCGTTCACGCTTCTGCAAGAGAAGGTACAGAGGATTCGGTTTGATAAGTAAATTACGGCAATAAAATTTTATGTTCAAATGACAAGTCAACTATATATACCTTTGAACTGCGTTGCCCCCATGTTAGACCAATTGCATCGCCTCCCAAAGAGTCGTACCAAATGTTGAAAGTGTTGGAGAATTCTTTCTATATTTTCACAAAGATGAGTAAGCACTAAAATAAACGGGATAGGGAACGAAACATGAAAGCATACTTGGTCACTTGCCTGCAAATCCGCAATATAACACCTTAATGGATCAAAATCAACCAAAAGCTTGTCCTTCATGTTCTCGGAACTTGCTCTCGAGTTTCTTGGCAACAAGAATGGAGAGAAACTCTTGCTAGGATTCCCTTTTGCGATGTGAATTCCTGCCAAAATATGCATACAATCAAAATTAAGACATCGAAAACTTTGGCAATCCATAAAGGAGGAAACATCAAAGAAGATATCTTTGGGCAGCTCACGAAATATACCGTGGTTCAGTTCGGATGGGAAGAGAAGACGTTGTGGGTAAGGTAATTTGTCTCTATGGAGAAGAATAACGGCATCATAGTTGGTCAATGGAGTTCGAAAAAGGCACTGCAATCAGCAAAAAACATTATAACGTTACAATTCTCAGGAATAGCAACATCCGTACCGGAAAAAAAAGACTATTAAACAATGTTCAGCATACTCACCTCCCATTGATACGAATCGACCTGATGATGCAGTATTAATCTTGTCAACAAATCTGCGCTGCTTCTAGCATAAGCAACCAACCTTTTTAGGTCCTGTTAACGAGGACAAATATCGTCAGTAACAAAAGAATCATGAAGCTTGAGAAATGTTGCAATACTATGTGTTCGGGTATAGTTTTTCCACTAAGCAGTATTTATGTTTAGTTAGCTTTTCAAACTCTGCAAACAATAGCAATAGTTCAACAACATAAGTGTCTGCCAAGTTCGAGTCCTCCACCCCCAACTGTAGTGAAACTAAAAAAAACAGTTTTTCAAAACTATTGTTTACTGTTTTGATTTAAAAAGGAAACATGAGTTCATTATTTTCATGTGTTTTAGGGTTAATTATAAACATGGTCGTTAATTTATTTTTTGGTAGAACATTATTTAAACGCACAAATTCTTTTTATATTAGGTTTAAATAAAAGTTTTTGTTCTTTAACATCTTGGGTTATGACAATTTGGTCCCCTACTCTTCCAGATTTGTCTTTATTTTCAAAAAAATCATCAAATTTTCTAATATTTTTGTATGAATAAACCTAGAGCTCATCTCTGTCGATAGTAAGTAACGAGCACCTTCAATACCATCCCCTCAATCAGAATAAAAGTCATGTCCTCTACTCCTAACAAGACTACTATTTATAGGCTGGAGTACAACTACCATATAACAGAATATAACCACCACACTTAACCGACTAACAACTACTCAATACCCTTCCCTGTCGTTTTTACAAACCGACTTTGGTCATGGAAAACACCAGAACTTTAAGAGATGGTGAGAGATCTTTAGAAGAGGTGTATGTCACTGGCTAGGCTTAATGCCTATGTTTGAGAGTCTATTTCTAAAGACTTTTGTAATTATCCGCTAGGTGTTTCTGCACCAACATACGAATTAATTTCTACTAGCTTCCTTGACAGCCATTAATAGAATTGTAAGACATCCCATGAAAAGAGTCGAGGTGCACATTCATCCACTAGGTATCATTATTTTGTTATGGAGAACTTTTTGTGCAGCGTTGTTTTGGCCTCACTAGGTGGGTTATCTTATTCTCCTTTTGTATTCTTGCATTTTATCTCAATGAAAACTTGGTTTCTCATTAAAAAAAAAAAAAAAGAAACTACCAAGTTTCAAAACACTCAATTTAGTGTCCAATAATAAATCTATGTTCTTAACACGGGTAGTTTAAGCAAATTCAAAAGTATTTAAAATTTAGAAAATAGCTTAAATTTACATACCGATGATTTTGGAGAGGACCTGGTCCAAGCTTCGGATGCCTTGTCATAAGCCGTTGCTATGAACATAGCTGGACTTGCACTTTGCGAATTTTCTTGCAAGTCTTTTCGTGTCAGATTAAACTTATCCTAAAAAAATTCAATAAGAATAAACAGCAATTCAAGGATTACCATATAATTACACAAACTGTTTCAAAACGTTAGACCTTACAGCTATTTCTTTCTCCTCGTTTGCACCCAAATCATTGTTTATGTCAATAATCAATGGGGAAAAAGTCCAATCATATTCCGACAGTAATCTTAGGAACCTATAAAGAAGCACAGGCAGAAACAGATAAAGTAGTCAGATGAAGAAAATAGAGAATTTAATGCCAAAAATTCAATTCTATTGGTAGAGGACTTAATGATAGTATTAGCCCCTTTAGATTCTGATACTTCGTGGCATAAGGTTATAGCAAAAAGTACATATGAGCAAAATCCTGAAACGATTGTTGTACTTGGACCCTCAAGTAATTGGCAGTATATTTTTCTATGAAAATTACAGAAAAATAAAAGGCGTTCTTACAAAAGCAATGTTGCACAAAGATATTATTGTTAAATATACACCTTAAAAACCCTGTGATTCGAGAAAGTGGAGCGTGGAAAGGTAGAGGCTTCAGGAAAAACGATGCTACCAACAGTTCAACCGCTTCCTCTACCAAGCAGGATGAAAAGAAATGTGAGGCTATCCATCTTTTTGCCAACCTTAAAAATGCCAACAACAAAGTTATGAGGTGCATTAAAGAGATCCATAAAATGCATAGCAACCAGCGCACAGACATACCTAACGACAGGTCCATATATTGAATGACAAGCTTGTAATCCACTAATCATGCTAGAATGCTGACTTTGAATAAAAAGTTGCTTATCTGTTGAGGATATCCGATTTGATAATTCATTTTCTACTGCAAATTTATTGACTTGTTAGCATTCAAATCACTATCAGGAAACCCACAATTACCACCAGACCCATGAAAGAGTAAGTATATATCAGAGAGACGACGTCTTACATTTCTTATTCAACAAACTAAGGCCTCTTTCATGCCAAATTTTTAGGTGGAAAGCATAACCAGAGACAAGTACATTAACAGCATCTTCAGATGCAATACATGTCATTCCCCAAACATTCTGCAGACTGCAATATTGAGACCATCAGAAAGGCATCAAAGTTAATATTGTTCATACAAAATTAAAATGTAGCTCACCTCTCTCCAATTTTAAGAAGGAAAGCTGCTTTTGTTTTTTCAATTGCAACCTCATCAGTTGGCCAGTTTCCAGAGCCTTCTAGCTGAATATAACGAAATAATAATAATAATAAGCTCGCAAGTTATTTCAAAGTTCAAATAAATAAACGTAAAGTTCAGGTTACTTCATGCCTGAATCATGATTTCGAGTGGCCGAATGCAGGATGAAGCAAACTTCTGCCGTATTCGCAAATCACTTTCCTTTTCTTTTGCTAGTGGGTGAGGTTCAGGAGGATAAACAGATGTATACCTGAAAGCTGTAAATATGGATAAGCATGCAATCTACAATTCCTAACCCTGAGTCCAGGAGAAAGTTTACACCTAGACTTGTAGTTGAAAACCACAGTTCCTTCTTATTTTAACTTTGAAGTCGATAGAAGAAAATTATTTCTTTCAAGACAGAAAAAACAAAAATATTTATTTCTCAAATAGAGCTACAACTGTTAAACCATTAGTGCATTTTCAAATTTTGTTTTTGCATGTCCCAAGTAATCCTTTTTTTTTTTTTGAAACCGGGAAATCGAAGCTTCGCTCCACTATACCCAGGGTAACCATGCCCGTCCCTAGGCCAGGCACCGGGAGACATCGAAGGAATGGAGACACGGGAGGTGTCTACAAATTAATGTCACAGATAGGTTACGAACCTAAGACCTTGAGGGAGCACACCTTCAAAGCTCAAGCCTCAACCAACTGCGCCACCCCTTGGAGACAAGTAATCACATATATTAATGGTGTGAAATATAGATGCCTAGACTCAATAAGAGAAGAAAAGGCATACAGTCCAAGTTCCTGCAATAATTTGAATGGAGCCATATTTAAGAAGAATAATCAAGACTTGAGCCTTCAATGGAATAGTGTCCTCTGGAAGTCTTATACCTGAGTCTAAAGGATGTACAGCTGACACCTTCAAAGGAATGTCTTCAATTGAACGCAAGCGCTTCGATAAAACTTCAAAAGCCGCAAGCAAATTTCCAGAAAATGTTATTGGATCTGAAATAATTAAGAAACCTTTTATATAAAGAAAAAAAACGCCTCAAATTTTCTTTTAGTACAGGGAAAAGCTGTAAAATCTTATGTACCCACTAAAATAAATCAGATTAGTTTGTGTAAAAAAATATTAAATGACAAGTCATGTGCCACTTTAAATTTAAAATAGGACTTATTTTATTTAGTACCAATTGTTGAAGCTAAAAGCTTAAAGCATTTGCACTACAAAGAAATGCATTTAAAAGTTCATGCAATTGGATAGAAACTGTACTTGATATGAAGATAATTTATGATAGGAATAAATGAGGTATAATTATGAAAAAGAAAATAAATAGCATTTTGTGAAGTTCATCTCAATCCTTATTCTTGAGAGCTAAAGATTCATGTCATAGAAATATTTTCCTCTAGCCATGAAAAGTGTGTTTCTTGTTTTAAGAAAATACACACATATACATACACAAGATGTCATAAACTACCTCCAGATCCATGAAGCAGAGAGAAATCAATCTGATCCACTGCATGCATAATATGGTCTTTTGACACTGGTGAAAGATGTCGAACAAAAATATATTCCACAATTCTCTTCAAAATGAGATGTCTTGTCCATTGGTCAGCTTCCCAAACTAAGAAATTTAAAAATAAGCATGTTAACATTTTTCGAGCGGTCTTAGATGCAAGGCCACAATATTGGTATCAATCAACTCAGATAGTCTACCAGAGGCAAAATTAATTCACAACCTGTGCTTTCAGCAATTCTGCCATCTTTAAATCTCCTGAGCTCGGACTTTTCACCCCAAAATCTCCGAAATTTTAGGGCCTGTCATGCAATGAAAGCTTAATGAGTAATTGTATTTTCAGAAGAGGGGAATTCGAGATTGGCCCTTATCTACCTCTTCTTTGTTATCAGCATTGGGACCAATATCAACCACACGAAAAGCATTTTCTACCGAGCTTATTGAAATTCCAACAAGCAATTGCTGCGTATCATAGACTGATAAACCCTGACATCACAAGGACATTTAAGAATATTTGATTAAGAAATAATATATAATTACATAGAACACTAAATTTTAATAAATACCGCTTACATTTTCAATTGCGCATCCAGGTTCAGTGTTCCTCCAGGAAACACGAATGAACTTTGCTCTATCAGTCAGGCCTTGACTTAAGAGGCCATGTATTTTTTGCTCAAATAGTCTCCAGCACTCATCGTCCAAACAAAAGCCTGATGCATATAACTTGTCTAGCCCCCTCAAATTCAGTCTACAAAAAATAAACATAGATAACATGATGACAGCAACATAGATTCTTATTTGATGGAGGTGGTCAAAAGTAAATAAGAATGCAAACCAATAAAAAAAGCATATTCATTATGTACGACTACAATAATAGTAAAAAATAACCAAATATAGAAGAGATGAAATTTCTGGTTTATACCTAATGCATTGGTCATATTTAACAGCAAAGTCAATCTTGGTCATGAAAACCTCTTCAAATCCACCATTACTGCATTTCTCCAAACATGCAAGTGTCATACCAGCTTCATCTTGAAGCTAAAAATTGAGAAGGAACATTGGAGCCAACTTATCATCTGAGGGCATGGTATGCAAAAAAAAAAAAAAATACGAGTAGGAAAAAACCATCCATGATTCCCAAATGTGTCCTATATGAGTATGCTTTATAAAATAAAGAAAAAAACTAAGTCGGTCTCTTCTTGCGGTTCTTTTTATTGTACCCGTGACTGTCTGAGCTAGCTTACGAGCACGTCAACTATTGCCAGAGACATATGGTCTAACCCTACAACATTTGGATGTCTAAAAAATCTATAGGAAATAAATTTCCAGGTAGGTAACCACCATAGATTGAACCCATCACTTCCTAGGTACTTAAAACCCTCTTGACCACTAAATCATTCCATGACCTACTTAAGTTTTAATTATGGAAAGCACTTGTGCTTATATGTTTGTTGAACTTATGCTAGATTTATAATAATTCAACAGGAAACAGATATGGAACAATTTCTTTACAATCGAAGATTTAAAAAATGCATAGTCTCTCAAGTCAAGACTTGAATTCAGTACAATGCATAAGATTGAAAATATAGCTAGAGAGAAATCAAAGATTATTTTTCAAGAAGGCAAATGGGATGTGATTCAGGTATTCTATACCACTGTTTGTGCAACTCAAACTAGAGTGATTTTTTATTTTTTTTCAAGCTTCCTGGGGGTTGGATTCCCCGACTTCCTCTAATATTTTTAACCATATACATGAAATATGAATGATTATATTTAAAATATTAATGAACACTGTCATAACTGATGACATGAGCACCAAACTTAGACACCATAGTACCTCAGCAAAACCTGATTGTGACATTCGAAACGCAATGTTAAAGTTGGAAGATGGATTGCATATAACCACAGGAAATAAATCTTTATATTGCTTCCTTTCCTGCAGCGAAAACACATTAAGAATCCACGGAGTATAAGAGAAATGAATTGAACATCAACATGGAGTTTTCAAGTAAAAAAATATAAGAAACACATTGATTGCATGAGGAATATGTGTCGTTATCAGGACACCGGAAAGTACAATAAATAGTTATTCTATAAAAGTGAGAAAAACAAACATCGTTACATCAATGAGTTATCATTAAAATGATACAAAAAAATTACTCTTATTATTATTACTATTCATAGATGATAATCTGAAGACGAATTCAAAACATAGACTACAAATTTTATGGGATAATTAGTAATGGTATGCAACCAAAAATACCGAAAGAAATTTAAATCATGAGTTGACCTTGGGAACTTACCTATAGAAAAGGATAAGTACCCAGCAGTTAAGAACTTAGAAGTATATTCAGCAAAATATATACATTGGAAAAAGTTTTAAGAAACGGAACTAAAACCTCCTTTGAAATAGTGCTCTGAGGTCCAAGCTTAAAATAGAGCCCACGATTCCACAAATCTGAAGAGGCTGCAAAAAAACAGGAGAATGTCCCTTTATTGAACAGAAGAAATATAACAACTTCTATATGACTCAAGGAAAACTATCAATTTCAATGCAATCCAACGATGATACCACGATATGATCTTTTTATATAAAACTTAAAAAAAAAAAAAAAAAAAAAAAAAAAAAAAACAACAAAAAAAAACCAAACAAGGTAGGGACCAACAAAAGAGGGGTCCCCAACCAAAGAGCTAATTACAAAAGGCCTTTCACTCCTGAAAAATCCTAGTCATACTAAGATTTTGACTTATTCAATTAATGTCCCATATTCAATTATCAAATACACTTATTCAATTGTCAAATACACTTATTTCTCGTTGCTAAAATCTCCCGAGCATTAAAACTTTTGCATTAACAAATATCTTTAAAAATGGAAAATAAATAATGATAAAATGTTAAATCCTAGTTCCTGTATCATTTACACCATTTTTAATAGTTGTATCATGTACATCAGTGAATGAAATTTTGACTAACAATAGAGAATATAGAGATAAACGGAGAAACATACCTATAAATTTTAGAGCAACACGAAATATCTGGATCGTTGTCATTGAATGATTGATTTTGCTTTGGTTAATGAGGTAGGATAAAGTTACAGCTATTAAAAATCCACTCAAGCAATCATGAACATATATTGGAGACCTCTGCCGAGCCCAAACCTATAACATAAATCAAATGTTAAAAAGCTAAGATTTAAAATGATCCGGTTAGTGCGAGCAAATTTCCGTAGCATACCTTAAGTAGAATTAACGCTTCTACCAAACATTTTGATTCAAGAAAAGGCTTCTTGACCATTTCTGAAGTATCCTCGAAGTACATGTCCTCCAAAATGCTAGTGTTATACTTAGGTGTAGCTGAAAGTAAGCTCCCTTGCAACCAATAATAAAAAAGAAAAGAGAAATTTGGACAATATAGCCATTAAACTCCAAAATCTAGTGTCATACGTAGGTGTAGCAGAGTACAAGAGCCATAACATACTTGAAATAAACTAATAAGATAATACCTTGGTTCAAGCCATGGATATTGTTTCGTTTAAGATTCAACTTTGAAATACTAAAAAAGGATGCTGCTATTGTCGGAATTATTCTGACAAAAAACCCAGGAGCTATCCTCTGCTCTTCCAAAGCTACAAATCAAAATTATATTTCTCAAAGTTAATATTTTGGTTATAACTAAGCCCAAATTGTGCAATTCCTAATATTTATGTTCTCAAATAAAGTGAGTAGTTTGAACTTCCCACATCTCCAACCTGGATGAACATTTAAGACAGGTTTTCGAGCTTCATTCTGAAATGAAGACCATTCAACCTTTGAAAACTTTGAAGACGAGTTCAAATATTTCTTAATTGTGGAAAGGTAAAGGAACCTCTTAGCATGGTACCGGTAATTCAGGTAGTCTTTCTCATGGAAACACTCCTGCCATAGAAGAAATTTGGTCTAAGAAATATCCAAGAAAAATACAACATCATAATATAAATCGAAAAGCTCTCTCCTAGCATATAGGTAAGTACGTTAAACACATAATTCCAGACATAATATCTAAACATGTGTTCCTTTTACAATAATCTCACATAAGTAGGTCAAAGCCAGGAATACTCTCAATTCTCTAACTCTTGAACAGATTGTTATTGTTAAACAAAAAAAAAAAAACAAGAAATATACCAGCCCTCCAATGCAAAAAATAGCAGCATGTTCAACTCAGAAATTATACCTAATTTCAGAGTAATTTCTTAAATAATGGAATTGAAACTGATATTATACAACAATTAGAACTACCTAACTACATTAACAACTAATGATTGAGGGGGAATAAGCTAACCTATATTATACTGATTGGATAACTTAAAAAATACCTACTTATTTCCTCTGTGCGTGAGTGAGTGAATTGGTGTGGGGTATCAGTATAGCAGTGGTACGAAAACGAACAGTAGCTTGTAATACCTTTGGCAAGCCAACTAAAAGATCCACATTGACATCAGGTTTTGCAATGCCTTGATAGGCATAACTTCCGCCGATATCAATTGATTTCGGCCTCCTAAATTTGAAGTCCACTTTGTCCGCGCCAATATCCCTGATAAAACCCGGAGCTGCATCCGCGGTAATCTGCAAAGATTTTAGCCATAGAACATTGAGCACTGAATTCAATTCAGAAACTAGAAATTTCAAGAAAAGGAAAATCGATACCAAGTTAGGTTATATGAAGAACACGGGAAATTCATTGCTCGATGATTTGGTAAAGAATGGAGAGAAAAACAACCTTCAAGTCGTCGGGGATGAGTTCAATAGCTTTTTTGATAGCTGAAACTGTATCGTCCACGAGCTTAATGAGAGCAGGGGAGTAGTCAAGCTGAATCTCCTTCAAAAGTTCTTTGACCTTCATCTCCACGGGATCAACAAGACTAGAATCCATATTTTCTGCTTCGATTCCACTGAGAAACCAATGTCTTCGCTTGAAAAAGAAAAGCTGTATTTGGTGATAATGGGTTTCGGTGATTAGGGTTTTGGTGATTAGGGTTTTGGTGTTTAGGGTTTTTCGGTTAATTCGTGAGATGGGTGCAATGGGTTGAAGCGGCTGTTGATCGACTGATTTTTACACGGTAAAACTGTTTCAAGGCGATTTTGGTGTGTCTTTCCCTTTATTTTTTATATTTTTTATATTTCTTTCTAGAGTTTTTTTCTTCTTTATATTATTTTTCTTGATTTCTTTTTCTATTTTCCTATACATTATGTTCCTTTGTTTAGGAGTGTGATTGTTTAAAAGTTTTAGAAGGAAAAATGGACTAGTTAGATGGAGAAGAAGTTGAAAAAGGAAGAAGAAGAAAGTCTATACAGAGCATTTGGATTTTTTATTATTATTATTTTCTTGCCAACTCATCAAATTTTCCAGGAAATTTTGCACAAACCACTCCTAAAATACATTGTTTTTAACAATTAAGTCCCTAAATTTTCACTTTGATCAATTACTTTCCCTAAAATATGATCATTGTTGCAATTAACCTCTTTAACCTAAAATTGAAGGATTTTGATTTATGTGAAGTGGGTAAATTTGTCCTTAAGAAATTTACCTTTTTTCTCTCTATTTAAAAGCCTACAAATGCATTGCCTTACAAAATATAATTATGAATGAAAGTCAATTTACATCCCTCTAAAATTCTTATAAGCATCTAAAGATTCCCAAACGCAAATCGAAACTAATTTCTCGTTGTGACAGAAATAAATACTTGAACGATCAATCTCACATTGGTCGTCATACTAGTCGCACCAGAACACCTCTCAACAGGTAAACAGTCAATCTCACCTCGAGAATCAAGCTCGACTACTGACTCCAATCACTATTAAGGAATATGATGCTTGAATACGATATAACCGATTCAGAGTCATACACCTTAACCTCACTAAGTATAGGCCCTTAACAATGATCGATCAACCATCAACTCACACAACTTATCACACTTCATCATTCAATAATAAAATCACATATTTGTATCTATTCATGTCTTAACTCATAATATATCATTTGAACATGTCTTAACTAAAACCTCAAACAATCGTGTATCGCTCAGGTACGATTTAATATCCTCAACACACAAGCATGACTACATGCTTAAACGGGTAAAATGTAACTACTAACTAACTCTACACTTTCAAATGAGAGAAAATACATTAACAACTCACTCATACACTCCCAAATAAGTGAAACACTATGAACAACTCATCATGCACTCTCAAATGAGTGAAACACCATGAACAAAAGAATGAGTCATTTCATATATAAAAAATTGCATATACATACTTAATTCGCCTACAATGTACGAATAATATTGATTGTTTTTTAGATTTTTTCAAATCATAGAGATTAAACTATATTTTTCTAAATCATAGGGACTTGATTCTATATTTCTCCAAACTATAAGAACTAAGTTCTATATTTTCCAAAACCATAAGGACTAAACTCTAGATTTTTAAATTATAGGGGCTAAAATATAATTTTCTTTAAACTATAGGGATCAACTTTATAATTTACCCATATTTTATTTATTGACTATGCACTAGAACTACTAATTAAAATGTCAAAAGAACAATAGGACAGCGGTATCAATTTATGCACAAAAACCACGATCCAATTGTTAGGTAATCTAAGAACAAAAAACTATTTGCAATCATTTTCGTAAGTAGTTTAAGTGGAAAAATAAGGAAGCTAAGGTATTCCAACAAGTTTATCCAAATCCAAAACTAAAAGGCTTTATGACATTGAGAGATATAGAGAATATAGGTTGGTATAAAAAGAGAATTCAATTGGATGACCATAGAGAAGACAAAAGTTTTGATTTTGCAGGGAGACCCCTCGTTAGAAGGGACAATTAATTGAAAATGAATATTAGAGTCACGACAAGATAGGTTTCAACCTTTCACAGGCGGCTTGTTCTGCGTTATACCCACAAAAACTCACCCCTACGATTATTTTTCAAAAGGCAGCCATAGTCAAGGCCGACACCTTCAAGAGGGCTAGGAACCTCGTGGGTCGATCGTGGAGGGTAGGATCTCATCCAATCCGACCCCTCAAGAGATTGGCCAAGAGGGTCAGGACCTCTCAAAGGTTTGCTAAGTCCAATCTGATATCTTAGGGATCGATCGAGAAGGCCTCTTGGGGGTTGTCCAAGTCCAATTCCGACTTCTAAGGGGTCAATCGAAAAGGCCAGGATCTCCCGGGCGTCGGTCATTGAGGCCATGACCCCCAGCTCTACCAAATCAAAGTAACATCTAAGATCGTTACATCTCTAAGGTGTATAGAATAGGACGAAAGTTGTAACGTCAGGGATTTACGCCCGATACTTATTTCAGGTTTAATGATTGACATTACAACAACTAACCATTAAGCCACCAATTAAATAAATTGCAATGGTTACAGCTCTAGGAGCTATAAAAGAGCCACAAATCTCATATTCAAATACAAACTTTTCCAAGTTATTCTAAGCTCAAGTGAGTTATTCCTAAGTTGTCAAACTCTCTCTAAACACTATTCAAATACTTTACTAAATTAACCATCAGAGATCTTGTCACTTACATTACACAGTATGCTTACATCTTGTCGTTTTGCTGACAACTACTTTATTATAGTCTCTTTGGACATTTTTAGATGAATATCTTATGCTTCTTTATTTTTGGGATCCACTTAAAAAATAGACAAATTTATAGTTTTTTTAAGTTGAATAAGAATAAGAGATTCAAATTCACTATATAATCTCTTATATCGATTAAACTAGTACATATGAGATTGTTGCATAAATTATAATATCATAGTAAACTATAAATTTGTTCTATTTAATTTGAAGAAATTTAAAATTTAGTTATAATAATTTAAAAATATAAATTTAGTTCATTTGATTTGAAAAAAAGTTATTATTTAATATATATGTTTTGAAGATTTTTTTTTCTATGTGATTTGATAAAACCTAAAAATAGTCACTATTCTTTTAAAGTCTCGGGCAAATTAAATATGTAAATGTATTATCTCATGAATGACTTATGCATTTATTTTGTCCAAAAATTAAAGCTCTAACTTTTCAAACCTTGTGAAATATACTAGATTATAAATTTTAAAATCACAACTAAATTATATTTTTCTTAGACCAAATTTATAATTTTAGGTTGGGAATGTTTGAA
>JBBMEG010035607.1:0-20825 GCA_037832605.1 Cyclanthera cordifolia | reverse complement strand
TTTTGCAGGCCTTTCGTCCTCTACTAAACAAATAGTACTGTGGATAGACCGTTGACCAATTTTCGGCATCAACATTGACGATTCATCTTCATTTTGTTTTTTAGTTTTTCTAACTCAGATCTTCATTTTCTTGTAGATCTGATGTTTTCGTCACCGATTCGGCGTGAAATCTTGCTGTCCCTACCTATTTCATGTTTTCTCGTCCGTTTTTTTTTTTTTTATATTTTCAAATGGAAAGGTTGTTCAAAATCCTCGCCTTAAGAAGATGATCAGGTAGGATTCTCACCGAATCTGGCTCGGTGAGAGCCATATCAGGTAGTACTTCTCATCCAATTTTTTCGGCCTATGATGTCTCTATTTTTTTTTAGCACATCTTATTCATTCATACATGCATGGATGTTTCCTTTAATTTTCTTCTTCCTATTCCTCATCAATGAGAAGAAAATGTTCATTGCATTTAATATGGGGTCAGGTTTTGTTTCTACTGAATTGAACTATCTTTCTCTTATGAATTAAGTTGATTTTTTGATTTTTTGATTTTTTTTTAAATCTGACTCCTACTTCTCATTCTATAAATTGTTTCAAGATTTAAGCTTAATTTTACACCTTGAGTTCTCCTTTTCATTCATACATGATAATTTTTGCTTATGTTGTTGGCTTTCTATTTGCTGGTTTCAAAATTCGCTCTCTATTTATGATAATCTCCCTACTTAAGCTATTATGTTTGGCTATTGGTTTTCTAATTTCCAAAAATTTGTATATGCTCTGTTCTTCATTTTTGTTAACCATCATATTTATATTTTTTGGTTTAACATTTCTTCATGATGTTCATTTATATTAAAACTCATGTTGTTTACCAGTTGAATCTCATGTTGTTAATATTTTAAGGTTTAAAGTTAGTTGATGATGTTTTGTTATATATATGATCATGTTGTTTGGTGGTTCTCTTTCTTGTTTATATATTTATGTTTAGAGTTAGTTGAGGTTTTTCATTTATGTTTACTCGTTCACTCTAATGTTGTAAATATTTTTATGTTTAGAGTTAGTTCAAGTTCTTCATTCTTGTTTATCATCATGTTTTTTACTGACTGACTATCATGTTGTTCATATTTTTAGGTTAAAAATTAGTTGATGATGTGATCATTTACGTTAGCGATCATGTTGTTTACTGGTTTACGATCATGTTTTCAGCATTTAATTTCTATGTTTCTTACTTGATTATTGTATTGTTGCATGCAGTTAAAAATGTTTTTCTAAAAAATTGATGTTAAATGATTTCGTACGAGAACTTATCTTGTACGAGAAATTATGCTTGTATCCACTCCTAAGGCCGAAGATTTTTAATCATTATTCCACTTCTTGATATGTTAATTACTTCGTAATTATATTGAATAAAATGCATTTTTAGAGTCGTTTATTAATTGTTGACAGACTAACAAAATGCCTCGTATCGTATTTATCCCGCTCAATCGGAGGTTAATAAACAAATTTCAGTATTTAAAATAATGAATTTGTTGTTGAATTTTCATTCGATGTAATCATCATACTAGTTCATATTATATATGTTGGCTTTCGTTTCTCTTTGATAACATTTCAATTTTTTATGCTCTTCCTCCTTAGAAAGGAGAAATTGATGTAATGAGTTAATATCAATTTCGTAGTTATAGTTTGATTCGATAGTTATCTTTTCATTATTTTGTAATTAATAGTGGTTGTCAATTAAACTAAATTCAACAACTAAATTAATTTCAAATCAAAATTAAACTGATATTTTAATTAATTAATTAAAATTTAATATTATATCGATTTTGAAGTATTATTAAGATTATATGAATTAATGTATTTGAAATATACATTTATCAAAAATGATTCTTTCTATTAAATCATGAATCTTCACTTTAATACTAATTTAGATATTCACATTTCAAATTACAACATGGACTCCTCCCAAAAAAAAAAAAATCATCCATGATTGAAACTAATTAAAAAATTATCATTCTAATTTTTTAATCTACCAGGTATCATGAACTAAATCACAATTAGAAATCTCTATTGAATTGAAATTTGATATGAAATCTTTCTTTCTATCAAAGTATAAACTTCAATTACTTTATACTAATCTACAAGTTATAATTTAGAGATCTACTTCAAATTATGTTTAGGGTCATTCATATTTGACACAATAAAATTTATCATTGGTTATTATTCTAACCGATATCTAGAAAGTCACTTTACTTTTTGTAAACTTTAAACCTAAAAATATTAACTCAAAACTTTATAAACTATCAACTTTATATAAAAGTGACCACATTTGAAATTATAATTATTCTCCATGAGTAAATTTTATTATTTGATAATTTTTTAGATGCACTAAAGTTCTTTATTTACTTATTTTAGGTTATGGATGTGGATAAAATAGTAGCATTTCTGACTGTACTTTCACCTCGCAAAATGAAGTTCTTTTATTAGCAAACCTTATCCTCTATTACAATCCTAAGAAGAAAATCGATAGGTAACAACCCGAGTTTACTTTCGTTGGAATTCAATGTTAGTTTTTTAAATTTTGGATTTACCGGGACCTCTAGGAATTCTATTTAGTTTTTTTTGGATTAAAAGTGCTTAATTAAGTCATACATCGAGAAGTGGAAGTCAAAATTTGAAAACTAGAGGTAAAATTGTCAATTTTAGCCCTAGGGAATTTTGGTAATTTCAAGGTGAGTTTTTGACTTATCTATAAAGGCAAAACTCTCTTTTAGGTCTAATGATTGGAAAAATCATTGGCCGCCACTTTTCCTCCCCATTTTTGTGCTTTCTCTGAAATCGAGAAGAACTTTTCTGCAGGCGCCGACAAAATCCAACGCAATCATCATTGGGTGCAAAAACCCGCACTGACAACATCATTATCGTGCAACCACCACTAAGGCCAAACCAAACGTTGCCGCATTTTGAGGAGCTAGAGGCCGTCGTTCCAGCAAGCTTGCGCCCATTCAAAACGCGGTAGAAGTTCATGCTGACAGTGTCGCCAACACAGTTGAAGGTGTCAGTTTTCGTGTCTCGTGCCACCAATCTTGAGGCGTACTTAAGCCAATCCGAGCCTACTGATCTCTCGTCCGAGCCTGTTGTCGCTCGAACCTAGCCAGCGCATCTTTTGAGCCTGACTCCAGCCATCTTGTAGCCACGCTTCCCCAACCTGTAGAGTTGCTCCCCTGCGCGTCTACTTCACCCGCCATTGCTGCTGTTGCACACACCGGTGAGTGTGCGTCCATCGGTCGCAAAAAAATTTCCAGATAGTGCTTTTGGGTAGTTTCGGTACTCTAAGTTCATTTTTGATAGTTATATGTGCTAATTTTGACTCGTTAACCCTGTTTTGACTAGTTTAAGTTGGAAAACCTTTCAAGACTCGCGGTTGAAGTAGTTTGGTGATTAATTAGTGGAATTCGACCAAGGTAAGGAGATCTTATCCTTAACTTGGGGTATTGTAGGTAACTATAAGCATGTAGAAAGCGAACCATGTGTAAATTTTCTGGTAAATTGTATTGATTGCAATTGTTTGTTTGTGTGACGTTTATTGAACACTATCACTACACTATAAACGATGTATAAATTATATTGAACTGAGTTATTGATTCATGATAAGCTGGCATGTCATCATGATACACTTGTTGATTCATTAACTATATTGAAATGAACTTGAATATATGAATTACACATGCATCTATGAAAGATCACTAGTAAGCATCGATTTGAAGGCTCGAGAGTGGCATTACCCTAGAAAGGTAGCCCCGGAAGTGTAAATTATTATCTATTGAGGGCACGAGAGCGGCATATTCCATTAGGATAGCCTCGGTGTCACCATTACTTTCTATTGAAGACTCACAACAGTAGAGCACTATTGAGGCCGTCCCAGGTATAATCATTCATCATATGTATCATCTGATATCTTCAATCTGCACAGAATTTATTATATACATTTTTTTATGATCCCAAGTTAGGGATCCTTACTAGGTTTAACAACTCGCCCCTATTCCCTGTGGGCCTCCACAGGTACGCATAGGCTTAACAAGGATGGCTGATCTAGAGCTGTGAAGACCATGGCATTGTCTTGTTTATGTGATCGCTATTATTTGTTCTTCTGTCGCCTATTATTAATTATGGATTTTACTATAGAGGCATGATTTGATTGACTATTTCATTCACAATTATGTTTCACATGGTTATGAATTGATTTAATGATTTATTTCTTTATAAAACAAATTCAGCATGTCTCTCGATTTAAAGGCCATTTACTCATGCATTTTCGACAAATGACTATTTTTAAACTGATAAGAGAGAGTGACAAAGCTTGTCATGAGAGAACAAGAATGGATAATAACTATTTTTGGACCCTATATGACATGCTAAAAAACACTACTACAAGGAGTAGGTGACATGGTCGTTAAATTTTTTATTAAAACACGGATAAAAGATAGGGAGAATTTTCAGTGACGGAAAATTAGTGTCGGTCAGGCTTTAGTGTTAGGAAATTCGTGTCAGTTAGATTTGGTGTCGGGTAGCCTGACACCTTATGACCGACATTTTTTTTTTAGAATGACATGTGTAGGGTTTGGTTTCGGGCTATTGGTGTCGGACAGCACGACATTTTTCGCCCGACACCTTTTTTTAAATGACATTTTTTACATTTGGTGTCGAGCTGCTCGACACATAGGCCGACACAAAATGTCTTTTACTCTCTCCCCTGCATGCAAACCTGAGACCCCTTCTTCTTTCTTCTTCATTTTTCTCTTTAATTTTTCCCTTAACCGAGACCCCCTTTCTTCTTTTCTTCTTCATTTTTTCTAACTCTTTCATTTCTTCTCAAACCCTTCATTTCTTCTTAAACCCTCTGTTTTTTAAAACCCTCTTCTTCATTTTTTTTTATTTCTTCTCTCATCAAAAAATCCACAAATCCTTCTTTTTGTTTCTCTTTTCTCAAACACCTTTTTCTCTCATGGTTAAACTACAGTTGCGGCGGTTGTTACGTTGAGTGTGGCGGCGGTTCCTTTCTTTCTTCCACTTTTTTTTCACATTTAGAGGAAACATGAAATATATGTTTATTTTGGTTTGTTTTTCTCAAGTTTGTAGCTTTTGAAAATGAAAAAAAAAAAAATAGAAAGAGAAAAAATGACAATGCCAAACTAGGTTTTGAGAAAGAAAAAGAAGGATTTGTTGGTTTTTGGTGTGAGGGTTTGAGAAAAGAGATGATTTGAGAAGAAATAGATGTTTGTTTTGGTTTGTTGTTCTCATTTTTTAGCTTTTGAAATTGAAAACAAAAAGTTTAGAAATAGAAAGAATGAGAATGCTAAACTAGGTTTTGAGAATGTCGACTGCCTTTCAGAGAAGCCAATATTAAAAATTCAAATCAAAAAGCCATTTAGGGTGTGAGGGAAGCCATTAGAAAGAACTTTAAATAAATGAAAATTTTTTGGTTCCTTTCTAAGCCTTTAAAGAATTCTTAAACTTTAAAGTTCACAAGCGGAAGAGCTTTAGTGTATGACACAATTTCACAAATTCCTTTATTGTATTTAATTTTATTGGCAAAATGTGAGATTTCTTGCTAAAAGAAAAATGAGTACTAAGAATTTCATGATGTAGCTTTGATCATTGCTAAAAGACAAAAATTTGTATTTGGATTTTTACCTTGTATGTATGTATAAAATTAGATGAGATATGGATAAGTTTGTGGATGCTTAAGGATTGAATATCACAAGAATATAGCTTCGGAGTTGAAACTTTTATACACAATGTGTTACGACATTCAAAAGGGTCAAATGTTGTTTGTTGTCCACGTTTGAAATGTGTGAATGTCAAGTACCAAAATGTGAATGTAGTAAGAGATCGTTTATCGGTCAAAGCTATGACACATAGATTTGGCATGGAGAATGTGTATCGAGGAAAATAAGCAATATTGAAAGAATTCCAATCGATGAAATTGTAGATGAGGATGTGGATGACCAAATACGAATGTTTGAGGCTGCACAAAATTATTTTAACGAAAAATCTTCAATTTTGTTATGTAGAATTATTATAATAAAATGATGAAAATTGATTCATTAGTTCCCTCATCAATCGAGATCAATATTGTGTTGATATTATGTCCAACTATTCATATGAAAAATGATATCCAACCCATGCACATCTGTTAGTAAACTTGTAAGTTTTTGTTTTACTTCATTTACAATTTTAGTCAATATAGTTTACAAAACTTTATGTATCTTTACTTGACAATATATTATATTTTGTTATGCTTTAGTTTAACACCATGAAACCATACACTCAAGAACATATGAATGGAGTACAAATCAAATGGGCAGACTTCATAGGTAGATATTCAATTATCAGTAAACAATTATTAATTAGTGTCACACTTATTCTTCTTTTAAATATTTATTGTATATACTTATGATATTGTTTGGATATATATGATGTATTTTATGGCTGGACAAATTCTCGATATATTGTGTATTTTGATTTCTTGTAGGATATCAGAGTTTCATTTTATGAATTTACATGTTAACAGATTTTTTACTAATCTTAATGTTATGTCGTTATGCTACCGAAAATTAAGTTAATTTCACAAGTTAAAAGTTAAATGGAAATACATATTTAACGATGAGTTTGAAGGTAATGAAAAACTAGGTAAAACTTTGGTGGTTTGACTTTTTCAAAGAATTTTTGTACTATACAAGTTTTCCTTGAAATAGGCAAATCATCACTTATCTTTTTTATTATACAAGTTTGGAGACTTTCAATGTCGAACACAAATGATGACAGACAATAATCAACACAACAAAAGGATATTATGTTAGTTAGCATTTAATAATAAAGGGTGACACACATATGAACTAATCTTTTTTTAAAGTAAAAAATGTACTTATAATGTCAGGCACAAAACGTCATGATTTAGAAAAGGTTCTAAAACCATCACCATATAAATATGGTGACGTTCAAAAATTGACTCCTTTAATAATTGTCGTCGGTCCAAAATGTCACCAAAGGCGTTTGGTGACACTCATCTTGCCCGACACCAAAGGCTCTTTGGTAACAATTTTGGACCATCACTAAATATGCTCGTCACTAAATGTCTTTAATATCACCAATATTGATGACGGTCATATGCCCTTTTGGGGCTTGAACATATGAATCACGTTTCTCATTGGCCTTAAAGGATATTGGTTTGTAGTTGGACTATAAACACTTGTTCAATAAAGAAATAAGTGGCACATAAGGAGAAAGATGTTACCATAGACGATACCCGAACTTTTATCTCAACTATGGAATACAAATAAGCTAGTGAAGGATAACATGACAGATGACCGATTATATATGTGGACATAACTTGTCCTATAGTGTGAAAGAGTTCAACCGAAACTTTTAGTGGAATAAACTTGATGTTAACGAATAGGGATTGGATCCCAGATCATTGTAGCTTTCAACATACATGTTCACTGGTCCCTTCAAAAGCTCATACTTGCTGGCACGCTAGTTTATTAGAGAGTTAATTTGAAGAGTTCAAGTTCATAATTTAATTATAATTTAATTATGTGGATCATAACAAATAAGTGCTTTGAGTTTAATAGTTAAACTTATTAAAACAATATATTTGATATATTTAATTAATATTTATTGGATAAATTAATTATAAATAAAATTATTGAATAATTATTAATGAGAGATCATAGTAATTAATATGTTGGACGGATTAATTGGTTTAATAATTATTAAAGTAGATAATTAATATATTAGATATATTAATTTGAAATTTATTTATTTAATAATATATTAGATATATTATGGGGTTGAGATTTATTGAATAATTATCAATTAAAAATAAATAAAATAATATATATGAGATATATGGACAATTTTGAAAATCTTTCATCCTTGAAAGGGATGGAAATTTTGATCCCCAATAGAAGGATGAGAAATTAGAAATTCATGATTAAATACATAATGTGATAGTCTTTTATTTCATCCAATATCTTGTAATATTGGATATTGAAATATTTTGTAATTTTGTAATTTCAATATTCATTCCTTTAGTGGTATGAGAGATCTTCATTCTCACCCTAGTCTGTTTCAGAGAAACTTCTTTGAAGCTAAGAACTCTTTTACTTCTCTATAGTCAAATCTTTGACAAACATTCCAAGCTCTCTTATTTAAAAGGCTTACCACCAAACACTGAGTAGTAGCAAAGAAGTTATGTCCATGAAGATTGAAATAGATCAATTAAGAAGATTCTAAGGAATAGATGGATCGTACTCCACATAAAGACCAGCCAAAATTGTTCAGAGACGTCTTTCAACATGGGTATGTTCTTAATAACAAGTTAATCATCCAAGAGGTAAATCCATATACATTAATATAATCAGTAACTATTCTTTTGGGAGTACATCAGCTACTTATTGATAGAAATTCGTCAAAAAATCTAACACAGACTGATTATTTGGGAGTACATCACCGGCTAATTGGCGTTAGAGAAACACCTTTCCATTGTGCCTATTATGTTTGTTTGTAAACCATACAATACAAAATTATTTTGTACCAGATCTGGGGTTTTATTTTTTAGTATAATTGTTATATTCAAAATAAAATAAAATATAAATGTTATAGTTGTATTTTTATGATATCAAACAAACAAAATCTTAAGATTTTTACAAATATCTTTGAAGATATATACAATTTCTTGAGATTTAATTCAAGAATTTTAAATTTGACCAATATCTTTGGAAGATTTTGGAAGATAATATAATTGGAATATCTTGAATATTTTAAATCGAAATATTTTTGGCAAATATTTTTATCATTTAAAAACCTTATATTTTTTGAAAATATAGAAGTATATTTTATGATTAATATTATTCTAAAAAAGATGGGTAACCATAACTTTTATAAGATAATTAAATAAATATTATAAAATTAAATCATTTATCTTTTGAACATTTTTGATAGGTTAATTTTATAGAAATCTTCAACTTAGAGTTTATTTAAATATTAAAGTATTTTTGAAAAATATTTTGGAAATATTTAAAAGAGGTTAGTTCTGGCTGAGTCAAAGATTCAGATAGGAAGACCTAAGATATTTATTGGAGTACAATATGGTATATGATTGCATTTTAAATTTCCTAGAAATATAACCGACATTAAAGGTCATTAATTGTTTAAATTATAAATTACTTTTGCATTCCTTAATTCTTGCATAAAGTTTGTGTAATATACATTTAAAATCTCACTATATGTTAAAAAGATTCATGCATACTAAATATATGTTGAATATACTAGATATATTTTAGGAATTGAATTCCATATTTAGAATCGTTCAGAATGTAAATCTTACAAATAAATATTTGATGTTTATTTATTGATTATGCTCAATGTATAAATTTTATATTTTTGAAAAATGGTTTTTTAAAATATAACAAAATATATTCATTTGAAATCTGCTACAAAAATGAATATATTCTTTTAAAATAGTTTTTAAAGGGGTAGAGCCTAATAATGTATAAAACTTGATTAAACTTAATATGATTAATTGTTATCACTTGATTCTTTAGTTAATAGGATAAATTTTAAAAAAATATAACTGTGTAAGGATTGGTTGGAAGGTAACACTATCTAAAAAAAGTTATGTCTAAGATAGTGGTACTTAAGATGACGGTTTACAAAACACCTCTACCTAGGAATGCGACCTGAAGGTTAAAATGACCATGAATTATAGATCACTTTATACAACTTTAAATAATATAACTAGGTTTTTTGTATAAACAGTAATTCACTTTAAAATTAATCTGACCAACATAAGTAAACGATTGACACATAGATGAACAAAATTAGACTAGTTCATTTGAGTGGAAGGGATTCCTATCCAATATAGATAGTAGAAAAAGGATTGGTGTCAATTGATCCTACGATCTTCATCAAAAACTGCATCGTGAGACCTTAGTGAGGCTACATGTCAGTAGCTTTGAGTCGACCCCTGAGTGTGTGTTCACTAGGGTCAATATCATGGTGAGTTTCTTGAAAGGGTAGAACTGTAATTTTAATTAGTATTTGATCTATCATTTGACAACACTTATTGAGAGAGATTAACATGTCCGAATTAATGGGCTACATAATCAACACATTGAATAAGGAGTTAGCCAAATTCTAGATAACAAAATTATGACTATATCTATAAGGATAAGAGTTAACCTAGTATTGAGTTTCTAGCTAAGAAGAGTCCAAC
The DNA here is from genome assembly GCA_037832605.1 of Cyclanthera cordifolia. Lineage (NCBI taxonomy): Eukaryota > Viridiplantae > Streptophyta > Magnoliopsida > Cucurbitales > Cucurbitaceae > Cyclanthera > Cyclanthera cordifolia. The sequence goes on along the minus strand of JBBMEG010035607.1, from coordinate 10,564 downwards.
ACTAGGGAGGAGCATTTAACATATCATTCGACGACACTTGCTATAAACCTTTGTAGTAGTACCATGGCATTAATTATAATTATTATAGAGCTCCACTTGAGATGTTTGAAATGAAAATTTTTGCCAAAACCTATGAATGACATTTTTAAATAACAATAAAATAAAATGTTTTTTTTTTCTAATTTTTAGCAACATGTCTAAAACACTAGTCTCAATTATGTCTACTAATAAATTAACCGGCAAAAACTAAACTGCATGGAAAAGTAATATCAACATGATTCTTGTAGTCAATGACAAGAAGTTTGTTCTAATGGAAGAATGTCCTCCAATACCGAAACCTAATGTGTCACAAAATGTTCTAATGGAAAAATGTTCTTTTTTTGTTGGCAGAATGCTGACGGCAAGGCAATGAGCCACATATTGGTTAGTGTCTCGAACATTATAGCCAAGAAATTGAAGATCATGGTAAAAGCTTTAGAGATAATGAAAGCTCTTCATGAGATGCGATGACAGTCGTCGTCTCAAAAAAAAACATAATACTCTCCACGTGGTTCATAATACAAAGATTAAGTCAAAAATGCTAGTGACATAGCATGTGCTCCAGCTGATGGCCTACTTTAACACGACTTAAATGAATGCGGTCGTTATAGACGAAGCGAGTCAAGTGAGCTTTATTCTTGAGACTCTACTGAGTAGCTTTTTTATTATTTAAAAGCAATCTTTTTATCAACGAGATTTTCGTTAGAACTAAGCCTAAAAGTGGGATCTACAAGGCAAAGTTCTCTAAGAAGAAGAAAGTAAGTAGGAGCAAGAATAAGTGTAGTGCCCCAAGGAACCCAGGATGTCGAAATTAACAAATTTGATCAAACATTAAAAAATGGGTTTTTCAGGTCTTGGGGCTCTATCTACTTGATTGACTAGTCAAATTTGGTCTAACTCAGCCAAAGACTCTCTTTTCAATAACCCATGGCCCAAATTCAACTAACCAAGGGTAAAAGGATTTTAATTGCCTTTTTACAAGAAAATCAACACTTTATAAGTTGGTCAAGGATTGCTATTAAAGTATAGTCATAGGCACATAAAGATGGTCAATTTTGACATATGGCTTTAACAAAAGACCTAAACTCAAATGGTGGTTTCAACAAAGTGTCAAGGATAACAATGGTCATCTCATAATGACAACTACAAATTCATGGGTTTTTAATATACACATCTCAAAAAATTAGTACAAAGAGGGTTCAAACATTAGTTACAAGAAAGAATAATGAGGTTTCCAAAATCAAATTGGCCAATACAATAAGGTTTAACCATGGTCTCTCAACAATGGGTTCTCACATTAGCAAAATTAACCTTGAAATTAAGAAGGAAGGGAAACTTACAAAGGTTGATGAGACCTCATACACATCGGCGATCAAATGACTCTTGCGCCATCATAAACTCACTAACTCAACCCTTTTCAGGTGTCAAATTTAAGTGGTAGGAGCTTGACGCTGTCCACACATCGTGCAATGTTAACAGACGCGCTTCCAAGCTCCGAGGGCAACAACGCAGAGACAAAGGTCGCAGCTGGCTCAAAGGCAACCTCTTGGATGTCTATGATAGTGAGATACATCGCGTAGGCGAATGCTTGGGATTTTTTCGTCGATAAGGTCCAAAAAAAGGACTTTTTTACATAAAAATAGGGAGAAAAAGATGGGGTGGGGCAACTTCCCAGGCTGATGAAAGAGAAAGTAAAAAGAAAAAGGGTTTTATTATGATTGACAACAACATGAATGTTTGGCTAAAGGGGTAGTCGACATTCCAAGCTTGATGTACATTTGCTACGTATACAAAAGTATAAATCTTAAAATAAAACAAAATAAAACTCAATTAAAATTAGCTTCATGAATGTATTAGTATAGAATAACATTCTATAATTAAATCTACAATTGTAAATTAATTAACTAAAGCAATTCCTTTTACTTTTAATAACTAAATGTCTATGGAAATTCTTGGTCAATTAAGGCCATATATTCCCCTTTAAAGTTAGGAAAAATTCGGGTTCTTCCAATACTATCTCTTTTAAAAAAATTTCTTTCTTGGAATTTGTCTAAGGTCGAAACTCTATCCAACGTAACTGAACACCAAACCACTAATTACACATATCCACTACAGTGAGCGTCACCCACTACATTGAATTCGAACACCAAAAACATTGAAATTGTGCTCACTAATTACGTACACTCAAGGCAAATCAAGCACTTTGCTCCCACACAGGCTCTAACAAATAACATCATGGAAAAAACGAACAAATTAAAACCATCTGGCGACACATTGGACCAACTCCTTCAAGTTCCTGAACAATCCAAACCTTCCAAGAACAAACATTTTTTTTTTGGCAGGACAACAAGAACACACTCGATAAACCAAGAGACTCCCAATCTCGATCATTGAGTCATCTCATACAACATGGACTCAACTTAAACCTCTACTCAACTACAAATTACCTCAAGACAATAAAAGCAACAACATACGAACCATCCAAAAAGAACATTACTTAATCAAGACAAACTATACTTGAAAGCAAAACTACGGTTTCTAGCCAAAAGCTCAATATATCAACATGAAGTATCTGATAGGAATCCAACCCAAACCTAAAGCCACATCTAAAAACATAAGTTCTTACTAACCCTATTCACCCCTACCCCTTCAGAACAACACTTTAAGAGACTTCTCTCTCTTGAACACTACGAAAGACAATTTGGCAACTCATGTCACACAAATAACTAGCCATTTCACTTGCACTTGCCACTCGGCCCCATAACCAACAGTACAAACACAGGTAAGTTGTACAACATGTGGTAACACTTCAACCATTTGGCTAAAACTCTTCAAGGCAGACCTTAACTTTTCCAGATTGTTCTCACTCTTACGGCACACGACATACCAGAACATCTACTTTCTTAACACGTGCTACCAAGCAACAGAACTAAAAACTAATCTTGAAATATAAAAACTCTTAAAACCTTTGAAGGCACAACTTCCAGAACTCCTAACACAAAGTTAGAAGAATCATAATGAAATTTTCACCAAAATGGTTATCCAGGCAGCTAACTGCACTTTTCAATCAATTAACTTTAACCATCAAGTCACACTACTACATCTAGCAACAAGCTAAACGAACTTCAATCATAACAAATCGGTCTAGGGTCTCTCCTACCCAGTCCACTGGTTACAATAATCCCAGCCTCAACTTCTTAACTTATTTCCTCAATGAGAACATCAAAGCTTACCAAAAAGATTTACCAACAGGCTTAACTTCCAACCATGGAAAATCCAATTATGGATGTTTCAATGTCACTCAAGAATCAACTTGGACGTCATAAATAATATTCGAGAAGAACAATTTTTTACAAGAAATGACTTACCGAAACCAAACAACTACTTGAACTAAAAATCTCAGACTTACTAGTCAATTCAACCAAGAAAAACTTACTTTGACTGCTCAAACTGAACTTTACCTTTCAAGGAACATAGAACACTACCCCACAATAAATTATGTAACATGTGTGGTCAACCAATAACCACTCTTATAACATCCATAAGCTAACCAACTATCAACATACCAAGAGGTATTCAAACCTCTATTAGGAAAAACTAACTTTCAAAATCATTGCAACAAATTTCACGTTTATTAAAGGACAATGTCTAGCAATCACAAACTAACTTCCAATGCTTCCCCACTTAACCTAAAAAGGCTACAACAAATAATTAGTCTTCACATTCTAACTCAAAGTCCAACAGTCTACTTACTAGATGACAGTCCAACGCTTCATTGTAATGACTGCACACAGCTACCATGAGTTTCTACTTTTCTCATAAGAGAATCACAAACCAAAACATCACGAATCTAGGAAACCTCGTTCCATAAGCTTTAACCTTAATAGGTCAGGAATTTTAAACACAACTTTCTTTTCCAACAACCATACTAAGTACTCACAAGGTTGGACATCTTCTCTAGGACTTCTTTTCCAACAACCATTAGTTCATCGCAAAACTACAACTTTTGAATAATAACTCTATCAACCATAACTCTAGGGAAGCACAATCGCCAAGGGTAACTACCAACTTGGTCTTACAACTTCAGGAACACTCAAACACTACTAGCTTGAAATAGCCAAGCAACCAACTCAGCAAGTCTAGTCTATTTTGACCAAGCTCGAACTCAACACTAATCAGGAAAATCATATACTGAGGTTTGAGAGATTGCAATTGAGGTCCTAGTACACAAATGTTTTAACATATGTGCCGGGAAGTCTCACTTAGCCTATACTACTACTTGACCATCCACCTTATGACGTGAAAGGACAATAGCGATCCACTCAACTGCTCATTTTAAAAATGACGTCGACTAAACATTACCCCAAGAACTCAAACTAACTATTTAGTTTCACCAACATAACCTCTAGTCTGTCTCCAAATTCCTAAATCCCAGGCTCGTTTCAAGGTCGTTAATCTTGTAACTCAGAACAATAATATTCAATACGTCACTTATTAACAAGATAACACAATAATATTCATCAATCAACATAAAGCATGCTCAATATATCACATCCATCATTTATCAATAATATAACGCATCCTAAGGATATCATATCACATTTATAGACAATATATCTCATGCTCACAATATCATATCAACATATATTAATCAACATCAATCATGAGCATGATATTACATCAAGTAATTGCAAAAGGCTTGATTATATTTCATCCTCAACTATATACTCAAAACCCAAACTTGTTACCTGGTGATAACTTGCTCGCTGATGACTTTGGGAACCAACAACTTACATCGTAAGCCAGCCTACACAATCTATAACTCCGAGCTCCGATACCAACTATAAGGACCTAAGTTTTAAAAGAATAAAACCAAAGACCTTACTTAACTCCAATGCATGAAAATAAGTTATAAAAAACTTTAAGGGATAAATCAATCCACATTAAATGAAAATAGTTACTCTGTGGGATCCCAAAAACATTTATTATACTCAGAAAGTCATAATCATTAAAATAGCTGAATTAAATCATGCTAGGATAGTTCCTAGACTCTAGTACAACAATCCCCATAGTGAACGCAACAGTCCCGTTAGGATCCTTAATGAACTCCTAACCTTTCAGTCTATGATGAAAATTCAAGGCAAGGAAGATGAGGCAAATGTTGTCTCTAAGAAAAATAGTTCTAGAACATTGAGTTCAGGCACGAAGCCTAAAGGTGGAACCTTCAAGGTGAAGATCTCTAAGAAGAAGAAAGTAGGTGGGAGCAAGATAAGTGTAGTTTTCCGAGAAATGTCGAGACTCAGAAGAGTGAAAATGTTTCCATTGCTATAAGCTCTGTCATTGGAAAAGAAATTGTCGTAAGTACAAATGAGTGAAGAAAGACATCGAAGGTAAATCACATTTACTTGTTCTAGAGTCTTATTTTATGGAAGAATCATCCAATAGTTGGATAAGTTAGAAACCTAGTTTTCAAAGAATAAAACCAAAGACCTTACTTAACTTCTACATGAAAATCAATTATAAAATAACATTAATGGATTAATTAATGAGCATTAAATGAAAATGGTTACTTAGTGGGATCCTAAAAATATTCGAGAGTTAGAAATCAATAATCAACATTATCAAGGGGTACACCGACCCAAATCTCCTAGTGCGCCAAGTCATGGAATGTCAGCACCTCATAGAGAGATCAATGAAATATGTTAAAAACCATAGAATTCTAACAATCAAAACTCGAAAACACATTTGCACGAAGTTCTTTAACTCTTGGATATCTTGGTAACCAATGTTAGTGTGAATGCTTCTTTAGGAGTCGAGCTTCTTGGTGGCCCTCAGGGTTGAACACTCATAGCATGGTGGTTGTACAAGCACCCCACGCAGTGGGTTATCGCCCATACCCCAACTCTTAAACATGGCACCTAGGGAAAGTTAGACGAATGTTTGAAGATATGTTAATCGGGTGGCCTCTCAGTCCTTGACACTACTACGAGTGAAAATATCGTTCCCTCGCGTGGCACCTGATCATACCGTTTATCCGCTACCCGTGTCCAGGCACCGTCTGCCCTAAACACCATCACGTGTACTAAATCATATGGTTCCCTTGGACATATGAACTCTTTGGTTCCCTATGGAAAATCGAATAGCTGGTCACCTTTAAGATGGTTAAAACCTCAGTTCCCTGTGGAACACTAGAAAAACAGTTCTTTTTGGGACGTTAATAAATCAACAAATCATTATAGCCAATTGTTAATAGAACATCCCGACCCAACATGTATAACAGTTCAAGATGGCTAGTTCTCTATGAACATCCCAGCCGAGCATATATAAACAATATCTCAAAATTAAATGGTACATACAAGTACACTCATGACGTTATCATATATCAGATAACATGGCATCTGCCAACACAACATCAAACAAGCTCAATCAATAGGCACAAATGTTATTGCACCATAGACCATGAAAAAGGGTAACTCTTAGTTCCAAATCCATTAAGCAGTAGATATCAAAACTCGAACATGGCTTTATGGAATGAATAGGTTAGAACTAGAACCTAAGATCATTAAAAATTAACTTAGAACATCAAAAATAATAGAATGGTCAAACTTTAAAAATTAGTTTTTTAGGTCTTCGGGCTCGGTTGACCATCCAAAGTTTGTCAAACTCAGCTAGGAGACTCTCTTATCAATAACCCATTACCCAAATGCAACTTACCAAGGCTAAAAGGATTTTAATGGCCATTTTCAAGGATGTCAACACTTTAAAAGGTTGTAAAAGGTTGCCAACAAGGCATGGTCAAAGGCACGCAAGGATGGTCCACTTCGGCACTTGGCTTGGTTAAAATGCTAACATGGCATTGTTGAACAAAGCTTAACCATTTTTAACAAAAGACCTAAACTCAAATAGTGGTTTCAACAAAGTTTCAAGGATAACAATCGTCAAAGGGTGTTCAAAAATTAGTTACAAGACAGAATAATGGGGTTTTCAAAATGAAATTGGCCAACAAAACAAGGTTTAACCATGGTGTCTAAATAATGGGTTATCACATAAGCAAGATCTAACCTGGAAATTAAGAAGGAAGGGAAACTTATAAAGGGTAATGATACCCCACACACGTCTGCAATCAAAAGGACACTTGTGGCATCAGAAAACCACCGCGTGACCCCTTTCAGCTGGCGAATATGAGTGGTAGGACATTGATGCCTTCCACACGTCATCCAACGACACCAGACACGCTCCCAAGCTGATCTCAGGGATGTCTATGATGGTGAGATGAAGCGTGCAGATGAACTCGTGTGGTTTATCCAACGAGAATGATCTAAAAAGGTGATGTTTTTGCATAAGAATATGGAGAAGGAGATGGGGCAGCGCAAGTTCCTTGGCTTATGAATGAGAAAATTAAAAAAAAAAGATTTTATTGTGATTAACAACAACATGAGTGCTTGGATAAAGAGGTTTTGACTATTTCAGGCTGGATGTGCAATTGCAATACAAAAGTATAAATCTTACAATCAAACCAATTAAAACTCAATTACATTTAGTTTCATGAATTTTTTTTATTATAGAATAACCTCCTATAATTAAATCTACAATTGCAAATGAATTAACTCAAGTAATTCCTTTTAATTTTAATAACTAAATGTCTATTAAAATTCTTGATTCAATTAAGGCCATAAATTCACCTTTAAAGTTAGGAAAAACTCGGTTTGTTACATGATATAGGATTCGGGTGCAAGTAATCACGTATGTTCTTCATTTTAGGAAGTAACTCTTGAGAGTAGCTAGAACATGATAGATAACCTTAAAGGTGGGAGCTAGTAGTTGCTAATTGTCAAATTATTTTTCATCAATATTTTTAGTATTAGACAACGTGTTGTTATTCATATTAAAGGGATGCTAGTTTCAATTTCTTGCCTTATAGAATAATTTAATTCAAATAATTTTAATGGAAATTTAGTTTTGATTTCATATAATGGCTTAGAGCATTGTTCAGCAATTACGTAAATAACTTGTATATGCTTAAACAAGGGTTTGCAAGACACTTCTAAATATTGAATTATTTAAAAAAAGCAAAGAATAAAACAAACAAATGTCAACGAATTTCTTATAAATCTAATACAAATCTTTGACATTTAAGGTTACGTCACAAAAACTCAAATAGGATTAAAAGGTTAGTAAGAAGTAGTTCTCTAATTGGGTTAGAGATGGACCCTTTACCTATATGTGAATTTTGCATCGAAGGCAAGATGACCAAAATGACCTTTACAACAAAGGAAGCTAGAGCCAAATAACCCTTAGAACTTATAATTTTAGACTTGTATAGTCTGACGAATGTTAAAGCTCGGGGATGGTATGAGTACTTTGTATCCTTAACGGATCACTACTCAAGATATGGTTACATTTATCTAATGCACCATAAGTGGGAGACTATTGAAAAGTTCAAGAAGTTTAAGGTTGTGGATGAGAGAGAACCTATTAGATAGAAGGATTAACACGCTACGATCGAATTGTGAAAGGTTTAAACAACTATTAAACAACTATTAAGTAGCTCTTAAGATGTAGGAAAAACGGTAAAAGGAATGCTTCATTTAGTTTGAAATGCAATAGTTCAAAAACGGTAAGACGGGTACCCAATATTCAAAGGTTTAAATCAGGAATTTAGCAAAAACGCAACAGAATCCAGTTTTCACAATAAGCATGAATCAAATATACAGTAAGACAAAAGAATAAAACCCGACACGACACCAGTCCATGGTCCCCTCAGCCACTCCGATCAGCCATCCTGGTAGAGTCCATGCGTACCTGTGGAGTCCACAGAAATCGACAGGGTGAGTTACAAAACTCAGTAAGGATCCCTAAGTACAATAATAAGGTAAATACAGTATCAAATCCAGAGTAAGTAAGCATAACAACAAAGAGAAAAGACTATTAAGTCTTAAACAACTTTGGCAATCAGGCAGAAATGTAGGCGACTGTGGGGCTATTCCGAAGGAACATGCCACTCCCGGGTCTTCCATTGAGTCGCTAGCTCGAGATTCTACCACTTCACGAATGCAGCCAAACAAAAGCATGCAGAACATAAGTAAACAGGGAGCTAAAATAATGCAATTCAACTATCAAGCATTTCACAATACAAAACCTATTTTTGGCCAACCATGCATGTGTGTACTAATTTACAGCCCATAACAATGGAATTTAAATTCCCTTACCTTGACCGAAGAATCAAGAAGTCCCTTGGTACTCGAACTACGCGATCAAGGGCCTTTTTCCAAGCTTAACTAGTAAAACAGGGTCATACAGTGAGAAATTGGCCTTGGAAACATCAAAATTGGACTCGGCGCATCTAAATTACCCAAAAAACCCTACCCAGAAATTTTCCGGCGAGTAGGCGGCGGCGCGTGGCCGGAAGACGGCGGCTGACGGCGGCGCGTGTGGTGAAAGCTTCGCACCTCTGCTACTGTAGTAGGACTATGCCAATTACTTACTGCCTCTATCGTAGCAGGAACTACTGAAATGCCCTTGCTTGAAACGACGTGTCCCAAGAAGGCAACCTCACCTAGCCAAAACTCGCACTTAGAAAACTTTGCATACAACTGATTCTGCCTGAGTGCTGACAAAACTTTTCTTAGATGCTCCTCATGGTCGGACTTAGTCTTGGAATAGATGAGTATATCATCGATAAACACAATCAAAAACTTATCCAAGAACTTCTTGAACACCCTGTCCATCATGTCCATAAATGCCGCAGGCGCATTAGTCAAACCGAAAGACATCACCACAAACTTGTAGTGTCCATAACGGGATCTAAAAGCTGTCTTGGGTATGTCCTTCTCCCTGATTCTCAGCTGGTGGTAGACAGAACGCAAGTCGATCTTGTAAAATACCCATGCCCCCTGAAGCTGGTCAAATAAATCGTCAATCCTGGGCAAAGGGTACCTATTCTTGACGGTTACCTTGTTTAGCTCTCAGTAATCAATACACAACCGCATCGACCAGTCTTTCTTTTTAACAAAGAGAACTGGAGCACCCCAGGGCAACACACTCAGCCTGACGAACCTGCTGTCAATCAACTCCTACAACTGAACCTTCAGTTCTTTCAACTCTGTTGGAGCCATTCTGTATGGTGCTTTAGAAATAGGTACTGTACCAAGTTCCAACTCAATGCAAAAATCAACCTCTCGAGGTGGTGGCAATCCAGGCAGCTCGTCCGGAAACACGTCGACAAACTCTCCGACCACAGGCACAACATCAACAGGTACCTTAGCTTCCTTTTCTCCAGAAATTGATGCTAGGAAACCTCTCGCTCCTGAGGTCAATAACTTATTCGCCTTCAATACTGAAATAATCTTCACGTATTCCCCAGGCTTTCGCCCTTTAAACCTAAAGCTTGGTCTCGATGGTGGGCTAAACACAACCTTCTTATGTCGACAATCAATCACCGCGTGATGCTTAGATAACCAATCCATGCCAATGATCACATCAAATTCGCTCATAGATAGTACCACGAGCGTAACATCCAGAATAT
>JBBMEG010035539.1:10863-20871 GCA_037832605.1 Cyclanthera cordifolia | reverse complement strand
AATGAGAAAAAAAATAATTATAAAGAGAATGATATGATAATGAGAAAAATAAAATAATGGGTATAATGTGAGTGAAAAATAATTATATAGAAAATAAAAAGTTGTTATGTGAATAATATGAGAAGAATAAAAGGGAATCGTGATTATGGAAGCAATAATTCACAATAGCTAAAACACCAATAACCATTACCCTTCCCATTCTTCCTCTTTATCAATGGTGGCCCAAACACCCAGGATTTTTTTTCAATAATACGAAGGCTAGTACCCTTCGGAAAGTGATTGGTCTGCTATATCATTTTATGGTGGATCCGCGAATTATTGGACCGAGCTGGATTTGAACCAGCATAGACATATTGCCAACGAATTTACAGTCCGTCCCCATTAACCGCTCGGGCATCGACCCTCGAAAGAATCAATTCCAAGCTTATTGATAATCCATGATCAACTTCCTTTCGTAGTACCCTACCCCCACCGGAAGTCGAATCCCCGCTGCCTCCCGGAAGACAACTATTTCTATTCATACTATATGTAGGACAGCCACCACCAATTTAACTCATTTTCTCATTTCTAAACAATGATTTTAATTTGACCACTAAACCAACTAAAAACCCAAAAACAGAGATCGAGTAAGAACTATCATCAGATTCACACTAATAATCCTTCGTTTGAATTAAAACATACCCCCCCTAAAAACAACACAAAAACAGAGAAAATTACAAATAAACCAGGGAAAAGAAAACACAAATAACAAGTCACATCGAACCGATCCGGTCGATTCTCTGGTTTAATCGTCTCACAATTATCTGAATCTTTCCACCATTGAGCCATAATAGATTAGCACATTTCATATAATCAATCTCTGGAAAATCCAAAACAGAAAAATAAAAAATCCACCATGAATATCATCAAATAAGACAACTTTATAAAAACAAGGAACAATTTGCATATTCTTATAAGCATCTTATAACCAACTTGAGAAAATTGTACCAGAAAGGGAAAAAAATGAACAGACACAAAATGAAGATTGCATACAAAAATAAAGGTTAGGGAAACCCAATGAGAAGAGCACTTACTATCTTCTTGAAGCCAATGAAGCAGCAGCCATTCTGTAATGGTAAATGCAAATTAAGTTTATTAGATAGACTGTATGAGCAAAGCCAATGATTTATGGCCTAATAATCAAGTGGCTAAGGGTACCCTCACCTTAAATGTTTGTTGAATTCAAAAAAAAAAGATAAAAAAACATTGAGCAGAAGCAAAATTTTGATCATAGTGTCCACAAGCTAGATGTATGGTTTAGAATAATACCGGCCCTGATGTTTCCCAGAAAAATTGGAACTAGGCCTCCCATCAGTTGAAGGTAAGTTTTGATTGCTGCCACTTGTTATTCTGTCAAGAGATGACCCATTTTCGAACGCCGAAAACACAGATGATTCACCAGACTTGGCCTCCGAGGCATTCAGTTCACGCCTATCCTTCGATCGAGTAAAAAGTTTAACGTTTGGTTGACCTCCACCGGCAGCCGAATGAAGACCATTTTTTGGTTGATTCTTCATTAGGGTGCCCTGTGGCAAATCCTTAGCTATATTTGGTTGATTCATCATGTTTTTTGAATCAGCAGATGGAATCCTCTTTGACCGATTAGTATGTGCCATCGGAGTCATAGCGACAGAAGGTAAATAAGATGAATATTGAGAAGAAGCTGCAGCTGTAGCTGCAAACTTAGCAAAAGCTGCTGTAGCTGCTATTGTCTTCTGTGCCCCTTCTCGAAGCTGTATATAATCACCTTCAATCACGAATAACTGATGACAAATTAAAAAGAAAAAACTTAGTAACTAATTAACACCATACACAATGCTAGAAATACAGAATCATTAAATGTGCATCAAGTTCTGGAGAATCTCACTTCAGGTTGACCGGCTACGAAGTCTTCGAGCTTACCATACTTCTTCTCATAATCATGCCAGTGTAATGGTGCAAGCATCTTGCATAGCCTATTTGGTAGCTGCATTAGAAAGGGCAAACAGATTCAGTTAGGGTGCATTTGGGCACCGACTATGTTATTATAGAGAGGGTTATTATAGACAGATGGTTATTGGAGTGCAAGTTATCATGAGTTATGGTAAACATTGTTTTGAATGTAGGTTTATTACAAAGGGAGTTATTTAAGCCTTTTTTTTATAGATTGGATTTAGGTTTTTAAGAAAATTACAAAAATTTAACAAGTATTTTTTCTATTAAACTTTTAATTAAATATTGAATATGATAAAAAAAAAAAAAAAATTTTAACGTTGTGTTTATTTTAAAAGGTGAAATTTTCTTATTATATTTGTACTTGTTATTACTTTACTTTTTTTAACCATTTAATGTAGGATTTAGAAGAGTGTAAAAAGTTTCTTGAGCCATGTGATTAGTGTAACAATTTTAACTTATTTTAATAATATTTATTCTTTTCATAGTTATGACTCTTCATATTTCTTATCTACTTTTTGATTTTCAACCTTTTTCAGACTACTTTCTTCTTTTATTTCTTCTTTCTTTTTCTGTCACGAAAACAAAGCATAGTTAGTTTCTTTCACTTTTGTCCAAATATATCACAAATTATATAGTTTTTTTAGTTCTTTTACGAATCGGTTCAAAAAATAAGGCTAAAGAATTGAACGGAAAGTGCAGAATCATCACAAAGAAGTGAATAGGAGTTCGATTCACCACTAATGGGAAGAGCAAGCATGGGTTAAGAGGCATTTCTGTGTAATCGTTGGCACTTGGCAGCGGATCAATAACGGGGCTCTTGGATCAAGGTTTAAATGCCTGTTTATATAAACGGGCCCCCAAACATTGGTTAGGTTAACATAACCTAACACCCGATTTATAATTGGAGGCCCAAATGCACCCTCGAGAAAAAGGCAGACAATGTACTATTTTCTAAATGGATAACAGCCATTATGATGAAAGTGTAAGAAGTAGGAACTTACTGTTGAGAACTTATTTGAATGAAAGTGTAAGAAGTAGGAACTTACTGTTGAACTTATTTGAATTCTACCACCAGCTGGGATAGTGCGAACAATGCAAGCCAACAATGCTCTTTCATCAAGAAGGGAAATTTCTGAGGTCTTCCCCGCCATAAATGGAGTTTTCAGCCCAGAAGAAATAGAAGCTTCAGATACAACAGCCCCAGATCTAGAAGCACTGTTGATAACCATTTCGCTGACGTTTACATTGTGAATGGGGAAAGAATCAGCATTTAACGTACTGACAGCAGGACTTAATTTTCCCCCATTCAAAACTTGCTCCTTCAGTACTTGATCACCTGCCCCCAAATCGTTTAGATCCTGAGCCAAGCAAAGTATTTCTCAAGTTAAATCTTGAACCAAATAAACAATCACCAAATGAAAGAAAGAACGCAAAATGCTCACCTTTTCATTGTTGTGTTGAATAGTTGTAGATCCAATCCTTAGAGCATCATGAAATTGAGAGGTAACATGTTGCAAGCTGTTATCAGGTTGGTGGTCAACTTGGTATCCTCTATCCACCGACTCAAGCTAAAACAAATATACTTATCGTTAGGAAGGAAAAAGATGGCAAATAAGACTAAGAAAACCATGTGATTCATTAATCATTTGAAGTTCAAAATATTCAAAAGACCTGTGTTTCTCCAGAAGACGATGAAAGCACTGAATCAGGCTCTCTTCTCTTGTTGGTATGAACATCAAGATATTCTGGTTCAAGAGCTTGACCATTAGCAGTCATCTCGTAGGAATAATTAGCATTTGATGTCATTATGTTTTGAACATTTTGAGATGACTGCAGTTCATTCTGAGCAGATATGTTGGAGCCCTCTGAAACAATCTTGAGAAGATGCATGATATTTAATTTGCTTCCTACAACATAAAGGAAGAAAAGTAACCAAATAGATCAAATGTTTGTCACTTACCTGTTCAGTTTGCCATGGTTGGAAGGACGATATAGCTTGTAATGATGAGAAATGCCCCATGTGAGATTGAGGAACTTGGGATGGTACAGAATGAGGAACACCTGGTTGATGCATCAAAAAAGGGTGCAAAGCAGCCATCTGCCCAGGAGGAAGGTAGGGTGGCATCCCAAGAAGAGATGATGGAGTCATTGGAACACCAACGTGGTCAGTCTAACAACAAAGACAGATCAGCCATATTATAACAGATATTAATGATCAATGTTTTTTTCATGCGTGAATACGGTAATTGCAACAGGAAGAGGATGCCAAGATGGGGGATTCAAAATTTTTTCTGTCTTCAATGATCAATTTTAGAAGTTTCCTTTTAACCATAAAGGAGTAAGTAACCATGATCATTCAAACGATAAGAACAATAGCTAGCTGACAGGGAAAGACACGTAGTACCACCTGGATAGAAGAATTGCCAGCCAAGTTAAAAGATGGAACATTTTCTGAACTCCCAGTTGGCAGTGCCCCATTATTTCCAGTTGAAGCAGCTCCACCTAATTGGTTACTATTGGTTAACGCATATTGAGATACATCTTTAGAATTAGTCTGAGATATATTCGACTCATCATTGTATGTCCCATTTCTTTCCCTTGCATCAGCCAACTCGAGTTGGAGTTGTTGCAACGCATGCACATGAAGCCTCTCCATCTCTGCAAACTAATATTTAAAAAAGAATAAAAAGAATTGACAAAAAAACAAGATGATTTCGATGATCCAAGAAAAAGAAAATGAATATGGTCATAACTGTAAGTCTGTAAGCTATAATTCTTAATCACAAAACCAAAGAGAACCAACCTGGCGCTGGCAACCAAGCCAAAGCTGGTTATACTGCTCCGTACGGTCACGCAATTCAGCTTGTAAGGAATGGTTAGTAGTTGATTGTAATGCATCCATTTCCTGAACACGAGCAATCCAAGCATGGGCTTCCCTCAATTGTTCATCTTTGTACAAAATGGTTTCTTGGGCAATCCTATGCTGAATAATAGGGAACGGTAAGATTTATATGAACTTATATAGTTGTGATCTAACCATGCACAACCGAAGGGAAATATCAGAGGAAAACTATTTGCAACAAAAAAATTAGGGAAATTTCCTAGCTTCCATTGTGAAGAAAATGAAAAGAAACACGGAACTATTTACAACAGATAAAAATCATGTCTTGAAGAAATCTAAATACAAAAGCAATAATTAAGAAAACAAAAACATTAAACAGAAATCACTCTTAGGTCAAATAATAAAATAAACTACAGCAGTCGGAATGAAAAATATTATAAAATGCGCCAAGAATGTATTAAAAAAAATAAAAAGACGAGTACTTCTTGGAAACAAAATACAGGTCCATAAAAACAAATACCCAACTTAATCATAAACCTCCAAGGTTTTTTATTAATCTACCGTCCATCACAAAGCTATTAACGTTTTCTCATCACACAATATCTTACAAGGAAGTTTAAAAAGGTGGTGGAAAGGATGAGAGCTGAATTAGAGTGAAATATTTTTTCAACTTAAAAAGAAAAAACAACAAACCTGCTCCTGTAACTCTAGAAGCTGCCGCTCTTTCTCATGGACGAGTTCTTGAAATTCGTGCATTTGTTTTATTTGCTGAGCTCTTTCAGCTTCAGAATGATCACGTTCTCTCCTATAAAGAATATTCCTCTAAATTTCTCAAGTATAAACTATTATTAATGAAACTGTGATATAATACATGTATGTAATAGAAGATACCATTGTAGCAAAGCCAGAAATATTCAGATCGTAAATAATTGTACCAGAATAAAAAACTATACTTAACTAGTGTTAGTGCAAGCAAAATGTAAAATCAGTGGCACGAGAAAGAAAAAACAATAATACTCCTACACAAAATGTAACCTGTAAGTTGCTATTTCTTTGTCTTGTTCACGAAGAAGATCATCCTTGGCCCAAGCCTATGAAAAAGTTGTAGAATAAGAGTTACTGAAAAAAATAGATTTGTGTTGAAAAAGTTAGACTAATAAATCGAGCATGATTGCATGAGGGGAAAAAGACATACTGCTTCACTGTCTAATTTAATTGATTGTAACTCCCTGTCTTTGTCTTCTACTTTTCTTTCCAATTCATGAATAGCCCGGTCCCTGTCACGTAGTTGTTCCTGTACAATCACAAAATGTCTCATTTAAGTATCAAAGTAGTTATGATCTACAGTAACAGTGATCAGTTCAAAACTAAACAGTCATTAATTCCCACTTATAAATAATGCACAATTTTATAGTGAGATGAATTGATACACAATAGCATGGAAATGAATTTTTGTATCACATGTGATATAAAAAATTACGTACGAATAATTTCTGACAATCAAACTAATTAACAATGCAACTTAGAAATGAATTTTTCAACTATATATGAAATAGAAGATTAAAATACAGCTAGAAATCTATTTTAATAGCTTAATGATAGTTTCATCAGACAACTTGTCCAAGCATCAAGATGTAAGGAGGAAAAAACCTGCATCTTGATGGCAGCATTATTGTGTTCTTTCATTTGAGCATCAAAACCTTTTTGCATTTCCAGTATTTCTGATCTTGCAATAACTTGAGCTCTAAGCTCAATCTCCATCTGCTGTAGACCCTCTCTCTGTCTAGTGACATCATTGAGCCGCTGCTCCAAAATATCATTATCTGGATTCCCATCAATTGAAATAGAACAGAATTCAACATCAAGGGGTTCCCTTCCCTGCTGCACCTTGACATAGAGAAAATCATCTTCACTAAAATGATTTATGAGGTTCCATGAGATAATTCCAATGCCAGAACCTTCTTACCTCATATATAGTCCTTTCATCTGATTGTGTCAGTTTTGATCGTTCCATTTCCTGCACGTCAAATAAGCATCAATAAAACTGATAAAGGTTAATGTAACTCACAGTCACACATGATACACCATATAATTGAACAGAAGTTAATGCTTGGGTGGGAGTAAGGATGAAGGCAATGTTCGGTCAAATCTGAAAGAAGCCAATAAATGAGAAAAATGAGATCATCTACACACACGACCACTCTATTAGAAGAACACAATTCTATTAATATGAAGATACCTATCAAATCTTACGTATTAAACTATCATGAGTTGGCCAAGTGATCAAATAGGGTTTGGAATCCAAGAAGTTATGGGTTTAATTCACAGTGGTCACCTATCTGTGAAATAATTTCCTACATGATTGATTGACATCAAAATGTTGTACGGCCAAGCAGTTAGTTGCGTGAGAATTTTTCGAGGTCGGTGTTAGCTAAAATAGACATCCAACATACTAAAAGTATTCTCTTTGACCTACTTATCACAGGATTTTATTCAAGTTCCCGATGACTATATATTAACAAACTGAAAGCTTAGCATATTCCACACTCATACATTTGGATTAAAGCACATTTCCTTCGTTAAAAAAAACAAACAACTTAGAACTGATATGCAATGAGCACGAAATTACGCGCCCATTTACAAAGCAGGAAGCAAGAGCGTACGCAAAACTCAAGTTCTACTTCCAGACCTGACAACAATATAAGCTCGGGAGGCAACAAAATTATTGGCATTTAACAAAACCAGTAAACAGATACGACAGCGAGATAGACAAGATGCCCACAACTCTCCATGTATCCAGTTTGAGCAGAATAAAAAAGGCAATACAAAAAACCCTAAAACATGAAGAAAGCTCTACCTCATCAGCGGCATCACGGGCGGAGTGATTGTCAGCAACGGCTCGCCATTCCTGGCGGGAGAGCTGGGGAGAATGCATCGCAAGAGAAACGCCACGCACTGCGGCCGTGGCTTCCATGAAAATGATACAAAACGGGCGTCAATGCTGCAAATCGGTGTCCCTCAGCCTCTGGTACTGTCCAGAAACCCTAGCTCCGGCGAGGTTAGAACAAAATCCGGCGAGAAAGAAGGAGAATGTACGATGGGTAGCAGACAAGGGATTGAGAATCAGGGATTGAGGTGTAGATGCAGCAAGCAACTAAGAGAATGAAGGAGCGATACGAGAGAAGAGTAAAATGGAGGGCGAAACTGCAAGGGTCAATTTATTTTGGGCAAGAAAAAAAGGTATTCCGTAAATTTGAATTTCTTTTGGGCCAAACTGTTATTTTAGGAAAATAGTGATGCATGCAAACAATAATTGCTTCCTTCTTTGAACTGCATATCATGTATGACTTATGAACGGTCACGAGGGGGTTTTTTTTTTAAACCAAACCGGATTTCATTAAGCACGGTCCAACACAAAACCAATACAATCCTCCCCAATAACAAAGACAATGCCCGATGGGAACCGGTCCTTCCGTCACTCAAAATAATTATTCACAAAGCGAGAATCAAAAAAATGGAATTCATCTTCTCCCGTGAGGTTGAATGTTATTGATCACGTTGGATAAATATTTGGTATTAGTTTTTTTATTTTTTAAATTTAAGTCTTATATTTACTCAAATTTATTACCAACAATATTCATCGTCTCTTAAATAAATACGTGAAATTTAACCAAGATTAATAAATTCAAACAAAGTATTTAGATGTTAATTTTTTTAACTTTCAAATTTTAATTTAGTTTTAAAAAATGCAACTAATATGTATATATCAAAGCAGTAAAAACTATGTGTTTGACTAGTCATTTTAAATTTGTTTTCTAAAAATAAAATAAAATAGCTATTGATTGTAAGTTTAAATTTCAAACATAAAATGATTGTCAAACGGGACCATAATTTTCTATTTTTTGAATTATAAGATTTCGAGGTGGGAGAGAGAGAACGTAACAGTTATTGATGTCGGGTTTTTTTTACGGGATGTCGAAATGTAGTCAATAAGACCAATGATAAATTGATTTCAACGATGTGCCTAGAAAATTATTTGATACCCGATATGGTGTAATCCACGTGGTTTTCGCCTTCCGATGCTTAAATCAAGTTGTGTGGTGTAAATCATGTGGCCTTTAATACTTAATTTTCTTGTGTAAAGTACTGTAATTAGGGATGTTGCAACCATATTTTACCACTCATCAAACCTTTTATTTGAAGTTTTCACGACTATCTGGCGTCATCAGCTCTTCTTTCATTAGTGTATTCGTGCCATGGCTTGGTTTTCGCTCCACGATCAAAGGTAATGGACCCAATTTTCTGTATACAGGTTACACATGTTGGATATGATTACACCTTATAAACCTCGAATCAGGCTAGCTATACTCGCCATGTGGACAAGGGCCTAGTCTCGCATTCGGCCTGAGTATGGGTACCGAGCGGGACTTGATCCCCAAGTCGAGACAATCTCAACCCCTTCGGCCTAAGAGTCTCATGAGCTTTGACCGTGATTTTTTCTTACATTTAAAGCCTCAAGTATATGATCCGACTATAACATTAATTTCTAGGCACTCTTTATTACGTCTTTGATGTATTCTTTACCAACAAGTGTCCAACTTGTATTAAGATGCAATAATTGTATATCAGCTGAATGCCGATTGTTGCATGATCTGAAAGCGTACCTCGAGCTTTCGAGTATGTCGAGCGAACAAAGGAATCGAGTCATTTCAGTTCATGAACCGGTGCTGGTAAGCAACAGTTTGATTGCTTGGACTTGATATAATTTACACGATCAATAACTGTGAGTAGAAGTGCGAGTTTATATTGTATTGTTTGATTTGGAAACTCACCTTTTTTTGGACACACACACAAACTTTTTTTTTTTTTTTTTGAATTTTTTGAAAACTACTTAGAATATTATATACTAATTTTCTTCCAAAATTTGGCTTATGGTCGGGCTATTATAAGATTGAAATTGTATGTAGAATTGTAATGAGATTAGGTTGTGTTCGTGGTGTAGTAGTCTCAATGTTTGGTGTTAATAGAGCTCAGCAATTTATTTGAGAGTAGTAGTACCCTCTATGCAGGATTTATGGTTCCTCACCCCCAAATCGTACTAAAAAAAATTGCCTTCGTCATCCTAAACCAAATGGCATCAAATTGAAAGAGGCTAAAGGTAGAAGCAAACTTTTTTCTAAATTACCATCTGT
>JBBMEG010035499.1:0-12065 GCA_037832605.1 Cyclanthera cordifolia | reverse complement strand
ATCTCCATCAATATATTTGTTGCCCTTCCTCATCCAATGCTATCGTATTCTTCATCGTTATCATTGGCGTGATGTTGAAAATCGATATTTCACTTTGGAAGTTGTGTTGCATTTTATGTAGAGTTTGTGGTTCTAGATCGAATCCGTAACAGTGATGTTGAATTGGATTAACATCAAATAATGAAATCACTGCGTTATTGACTATATTGTCAACTTAATATCAACATATATAACTCAATTAATTAAGATATATTTACTAAATCAAAAGTTTTCAAATCTTTATTTACTATCTAACCTGATTTGGAAGAAATTAATTAGGATGATTGAAAATAATATGTCAAAAAAAAAAAGAAAAAAAAGAAAAAGAAAAGATGATTGCAAATATGAACTACCTGATTGAATTAAACCCTAAATTAATTAAGATAGACAGAATTTCGCCACAAAACAAAATTCTTATATTAGTCATTTCATTATCACAAAGTCTTAGAGAAGATGCTTAATTTTAATTTGCTATTACTAATTTATTTAAACTAATTTTCCTGTGCAAAAGAGAGTGATTTTCGCCGTGATTACCTTTTTTTTTTTTTTGAAACTTTATTTGATTAGACATTATTATGATGGTTATCGAGTTAATTAAGATTTCATTAATAATTGGATATATTTTGCAAATTTGACTTCTTTCCCATCTAAATTTGCAATTATCCTTACTTTAATTTTGTGGTTAAATAGTTTTTTTTTTATCAGTTGTGATCAAATATGGTTTAACTTTTAAATTTATTGTCAAAGCAAACATAGCTTAGCTGTCACTAATGATGGATTAAAATCTATTTGATTAATGGTTCGAGACTTCTTTGTACTTTTTTCATAGGATTTGTTGTTCTCCTCCCCAATTTACAGTCAAAAAAAGAACTTTTGAATTTAATAGGTTTAGAATTCGTGGAATAGTTTGTATAGTCGTAATAATAAAAAGAATTACTTGTATGAAAATAATTTTAATTTTGTTATATATTTTTTTTTATAATATTCAAATAATTTTTGAAGTGATTGTTTTTATACACTATATATCATAAGAACATTATTCAATAATGATAAATGAGACTTGAATAAATGAAAGGGGCATAAGTATGGGGATAAATTAAATATAATTTAATCATAGTTATAAATGAATTTAAATGATGGGTATAAAGATTAGATACCATTTTTTGTGAAAGGGAAAAGAACCTAAGAATGGTGGGTTCATCTGATCACATGCAAGTGCTCCCCATGCTTCTAATTGACATGACTAAAAGTATATATTAAAAATAAATCTAATGCATACTTGTATTTAATGTCTTTCGTCTCTGATGATTATTGTGTCAACCATTCGTCAATATTTTTATCATATAGTTGCCTACTATATATTAAAAAATAAAAATAAAAAAAGGAAAGACATGACCAACAAATATTCATTGATTTTGGACATTTATTAGATTGTACGTTGAATAATATCATTCTCGTTCGTATTGTACTTCAAACTTAGATATATAATCAAATATGTTAGGTGACATTTCAATATCTATAATATTAAACCTCCATTCAACCTTAACGAACTTCATATATACTCTGAACTAATCAGTTAAATTAAGAAGTTCTGTTGATGGAGACATACAAAAAAAATTATCTTATTCGTATTGTAGTATAAATAAATTCATTTTAAGCATGATTTTATATTCTCAAGATCTCTCATTTAGATATAGATTCGGTTCATTCATGTATCCTACATAAACTCGAGCATTACATGTTTATCAATTTTTGCTTTGGTTCATTTTCGAACCGCACATCTTACTGAAAGAGGTTTCACTTTGATTATATTTTTGTAACGCTCCTGAATCACACATCTTATTCGGGCATGTAAAGTTTGTATTTAGAAATGATGCATGGATAAACAGAGTCAGCATCTAAATGAGAGAAATCTAAAGAATATAAAGTCATGATTAAGAAAGACTTAAAAGAGTCGATTTGTACTGCTTATACTAACCAGGTGCATATTTCTTTCGATGTATCAATCATAAGAATTTCATTGTTTAGTGTTTCTAAAGAAATATGTGAATGAAAGCAAAACATGTTGTAACTCGTCATTATTAAATATATATTGATGTTGTTGAGTTAGTTGTTGTTGGTTAAATTGTATTTTTTTTAAACTAGAATTTAAAACTTTTAATCCAAACACAGTTCAACTAATTAAAATTGAGAATATTCAAAGTCTATCTCTAATTACAATTACATTTTTTAATATCTATTATGAACTTACCCACTCCTCTTTTTATTATGATTATTATTATTATTTTGAAAAAAGTTCAACTTCAAAATCTTCTTTTAACATTTTATGTAGCGATCCCTTGAGAACTGGGCCTATCCCATTGGCCCAAAAAAATATACGAGCCCATGGTAGAAAGCCCAATTTTGCATATTGGATTTCTTTTTTATAAGCTACGTCCAAGACAGACAAACTCAATTTTAATCTCCATTAGCCCAAAGCGAAGAAATTTGTATTTCAAATATGACACCATCTTGAAAAGGTATATATATATTTATTTTTTTTTATTTTTTCTAAGTGTTTTATCTTTCTCTTGAATTCTATTCAAAAGCTCCAAACTTGGAAAAATGGCAGAGAAGACAGAGAGAAAAGGAGTGGTGTTTGGCTTTTAATGACAGAGAAGTTTGCATAAGCTTTGTTGTATTCAAGGCAATGGTAATGCTTGTTGACCAAAGTTCTGTTGTTAAGAATATCAATGCAAATATGGTAATTAATTCTTTCTCCCTTTCTATTTTTAGTACATAATTTGAACATGAACATATATATTAATTATTTTATTAGTTACTTCTCTATTCTTTAAATGGTCTAATTATTGCCAATTACCTCTCAATATTAGACTAACATGCTATCATCCACTCAACATGACGTCTTTTTTAATTTATTATCATTCAATTGCATTGAAGTCTTTTTTTTTTTTTTGAAACAATTCAAATAATTATCAAGATAAGATAGTAATTCTACACTGTACTATTTGAGAGAAAAAAAAATGAATTGAATTGAATAATGGGTATTAAAGGTTGATTATTTGGAATTAAAACAATTATTTCAACCACAAATATTAACATTGAGCTTTGACATGTTACACTAAAGACATATTTCGCTCATAAATTTTGAGTACAAAAAATACATAGAAAAATGTTTTTTTTTTCTATATAAACAGATTGCCCAATTGGAATTGATTACAAAAACCTAAATTTGTTTAACTAATTTGTATTTTAAGTGTATGGTTGAGTAAAAGTCAATAAATTACTCATAATGTAACTTATAAAAATTTAGATTTGTATGTCAAAACAAACATAGTTTAACCGATATTAGTAATGTATTAGCATTATTCATTACGTGCTTCGAGTCTCCAATATTATGATCTAAAAAAAAATGTTGGTTTGCTTAATTTTATCATTTAAAATAGTTAATTTGAATTAAAGTATTAAAAAAACTTTGAAGATTATTATGTGTTTTCTATTTAATATATAATAATCATTGGAACTCATGGCCAATGCCTTAAACTTTATAAAATAAATTAAAGCACATAAAAGTTGATGTGATAGTGATTATTTTTATATATATAAAAATTAAAAATAATTAATATAATAGGTATAATTGATTGAAAAAAGATTTTTTTTTTTTTTTTTTTTTTTTTTTAAGTGTATTAAACCATGCGTTGTGTTAAAATGAGTTAGTGTAACTCACCTAACTCGGTCCCAAACAGACCGTTAGTGAGATAAATGATTGAAGTGAGAGCAAGCAAGTTAGGGTTTCTTTCATTGCAACTTGGCTTTTAAATTATATTTAAAATTCTTAGGTATTTGCATTATTTATGATGCTTAAATTGTGACTTTGGTTCATGCACCAAAGTCGTCGTTTTTATTTTTATTTATTTTTTTTTAATAGAACCATACAAACTCAAAACCATTCCAATTAACTTGGTTCAAATTTGATCATTGTTATTAAAATGGAACAGCTAGCTGAGTTGTGGGAGAGCAACTAATTTTATGATTAATTGTTTTTTTTTCTTTTAAACAACAATTGAAATTAGTAATCATATTCAAACATATAATTTTTTTAATTATTAATCTATAATTTTTCATTAAAACGATTCCATGTTTAAGCATTATTATTTAAGTATTTATATTTTTTTCGTGTGTATTCAAATATTATTCTTTGAAAATATGTGTGGTTCATGTATTGGTTTATATTTCTTTTTTTTAAAAAAAAATCTTAACTCAAAATAAATAACAATCATAAGTTAAAATTTCAAATATAAAAAGTTATAATAAGTGAAAACAGATTATAACAGTCTCTTCAGCTAAATTATTGTAAGAATTTACATGATAGCAATACTTGCCATATTTATTCATTTAATTCAACATTATTTAAAGGAGGAAAAGAAGATAACAACTCACATATCATATATTAAAGCAATACTTACCCTATTTATTTTTAAAACAATAAAGCAATACTTACCATATTTATTTATTTATTTTAAATAAATAAATAAAACAATGATGATAAATTCAAGTTTCAAAATTTTTCCCAAACCCAAAAAGTGTAAAAAAGGACTATGGGTTTGGAGAGTAATAATGAAGCAAACCCCACAAGCCTCTTCTTTTTGGGGTGCCATCATTCAAGATAGTGCCCTACATTGTCACCATTCCATTAATCCTTTTTACAAATTTTCCTTTTTCTTCAAAAAATAAAAATAATAATAAAAATCACTTTTCTCAACATGCATCCAAATTACACAATCTTTTATACACAATTTGGCCATCCTAAGTCCCACCCTACAAATGGAGAGCTCAACCAAACCTCATGTGCCTCTCTTTTAACCCTCAAACTCCATTCCTTTTAAAAACCAAGAACAAACAAGATTCAATAAATTATTAGCAGCTGAAGCCAAACAGCTTGCTTGCTTCTTCATGAGAACAACAGGACAACAGGTACCATGTGTCACTCGACCGACGGCAGCTTGCTGCCTGCCTGCCGAGGCCCCTTTCGTAATCATTATCAAGTTTTCTCAACTTTTTGTGTCCAAAATCTATAACAAACAATGTTGATATAACAACTATAAAGCGACGGTTGAATCTCCGTTAAAGATTGTTGTGTCAACCCAACTCGAGTTTGGACCGACGATTGTTATAACCACTCGGTTAATTTTCACTATAATAATTCATTTGTTGTCCAAGCACACCTAAGGTAATGAAAAAGCAGCAAGAGAAAAAAAAAGAAAAGAAAAAACAGAAAAGAATCCAAGTATGCTTCAACTTACTTAGATATGCATGCCATGCATTTCTCTTTATGGGTTGGGATAATAACATTCATTCATAGGTATATTTGTCATAGTTTTTAATGCTTCTTTTCACTTTATAAATAATTTCAAACACTAAAAGTAACATTCATCATCAAGTATTCATTAAAAGTTGTTGCTAAATGTATGATATTTCTCTTTCAACCAACATGTTTATCATCTGCAATAGTAGCTTTCAATTTAAAAAGCACTATTGAAGGAGTGGTGAGACAAAGCGCAGAAGCTGTCTAGGAATCAGGAATTTACAAAAGCATCAGACCAAGAGATTCAGAAGAACAGTGTGTGAGCCAATAGGGCCCCCCATTTTAGAGATTATCAACAAAAAAAAAAAAAAAAAAACAACTGCATTTATAAACAATACATATAAGGGGGGCCATGGAATCTTACAGAGGTAGATTTGGCTGAAAACCTTCATTTTGATGCAGACATCTCCTTCCTTTGGGGGGCTCTTTTTTTTTTTACCACTGTAAAGTTTCATCACTTTTGTTGGAAACCTTCTTTTTCATCCTCCCATTGCCTTCTTCAAGAGGGAAGCCAACTACATCAATGAATAAAGTTGGTCAAATCCAACCATTTCATACATTCTCGACTCATGATTCAACTGAAAACATTCAATTCATTTGCGTTTTCTCGAACACAGCGCGTGGTTTTACAACTTGAGTCATTATAAACTAGGCAGCTTTCAAAATTATAGGAAGGTCATCAAGTTACTACATTTCTATAAATTGCAGTGGAAACAAGAGATGACTAAACATACTTCTTCGGATAAAATGTCGGGGTCCTAAGACTTGTTGTATTGGCATACAATAGTACATAACAGAAAAAGATGTCTAAATACAGTACTAGCTCATAAGGGATTATACTAGATTTCTGTAGCTTTTTTTTTCTTCATAATCTCATGAATTTAAAGATGCTAAAATTACATAAGAGAGAACAATGTTGATGTAACCAGGTAAGTCACTCAGTAATCGTGAGGTCCGACAGTGGTTATCCCTGAAATCAAATTTCTTGAGTCCTGTCGGCTACCATAGTCGTCACATGCGCTGTTGGAGAGCCTCTGGATTGGCACAGAGTTGAGAAGTTCGAAACCTTGCTTCCCCATTTCCTGAACTTCTTCGGGCGAAAGTATTTTGATACACCATACACTGTTAACAAACTCCCTGGTATGCATAAAAAGGTTTCATGGTTGAGTCACTAAACAATTGGAAGATGTACAGAAAAGTGGTTCAAAATGGGCATATCTTTATGTTTCTGTTCATTATTTTTAAAAAAGATTTTTACTATAAACATAATTTGACACATTAACTAAGCTAGACGGAAGTTATGGGGGGAAGAAAGAACTTACGGCCATGGGCCATCTCCAAGGAGAAGAACATCATTCTCCCGGTCTACGAATACAAGCTGCCAGCCTGATCTCACAGGATCTTCCAACTCACCTTCTAGGCCAAACATGCGAGCAAGCTCGCTGCGTAACTCAGGATAGTTGTTGAATTTGGTTATATCTAACGACCTACTGTAGGTCCCAGATTTATGAACCTGTACAAAAAATTGATGAGCAAAGTGATCATGGATTCTAACAAGGCAGCATTATAGTACAATGTAAATAAGAATATAAACCAAACGTTAAGACATTAAAAAAGTAGAGGGTGCAATATATGTTGAATTACCTTCACAAAGGTAACGTTTGGTTGGTTTACTTGGCCTACATTTTCATGAGACTGGAGGAAACCCGATTCATCAATGCAATTTGAGGACGTCATCGTTGGATTCACAGAAAAATCGGTACCAACGTTGCTCATATAGTTGGAAGAGAAAGGTAGAGTTGAGGTAACACTATCATTGCCAACTCCCCTAAGATTTGACATCCCATTCTGCATTAGAAGGGATGAAGGCTCTATATTCACACCAAATAAAACATGGTTTTGCGGATCAGAACCCTCATCTCGATCGTCAATAGAACACTCTCTTCCAGGGAAGGGTGGCAATGCAACATTATTCTGCAAAAGACTACTCTGTGATGTTCCCAAATTTTCCACTTGAGGTAGGAAATACTGAGAAGCTCCAGTAGAGAGAGGATCAATAGCAGCTCTCTTTGATGGCCAGCCAGGTGAAGGAATTTCAGAATTAGCTCTTTGAAGATTTAGCAGCTGAGACGGTTCATCTCGGACAAATGACCCTGAAAGGCTATGGAATGGGAAAACTGTAGGACTAGTTACAGGGTTACCATTGGTATCAGAAAAACTTGGTTGATGGCAGAGGGAAGGGATGGTTTGCAGGGCTGGCGACTGGGATTGTGAACCAGAAGCAAACTGAGATATAGCAGGAATTGTACAAGGATTCGGTTGATGATCAACCAGTGGCTGTGGCTGCCTTGGTTGCTGTTGTTGATTATTGAACGACTGCTGGGTCTGCACTTGTGGCTGAAGATGATGGGACTGAGTTTGAGCCTGAGACTGAGAATGCTGCTGATTTTCTTGAATAGATTGTAGAAACGCATGCTGAGGTTGAGACTGATGCAATATCTGAGGCTGCATTAAGGTAGAAGACTGACAAGGGAGACCTTGGGACTGCTGATATTGCAACATACTTGCAGGTGATATTTTGGAATAATCGATTGCCCTCATCTCCTGAAGAGCTGCAGCAGCCATGGCTTGATACACATCAGGTTGCATACCAATCATGGACGTATCAAGCCTCGGCTGCATCCATGGTGACACCCCAGCTCCCTGAAAGTTTAGACATTGGATGCCACGATCGCCATTATCTCCACGTAGCCACATGTACGGAGAATTCATTCCGAGGTCACTATCCTTGATGCCTAAGAGCGATTGTATAGAGAAATTAGACATGAATGCCCAAAGTTTGGAGTTCATAATAAGGAAACACATTAAGAAGAACGTTAAATAAAACTGGAACTCATAACTAGAATATGATGATAGAAGCCATTATTATGCATTTAAGTAAACGAAGTCTAAGAAGGTAACTGGTGAGAGAAATCTATACCAAAAGAAGGCAGTCCAGTTGGCCACGGTCGCTTCAGCCGAAGTGGAAACGGTGATGGATACATTGGAAATGTTGTCAACGGTTCAATTTCCCACAAGGACACTCTTGGCTGCCGCTCACCTGCCGTTGACTCGTCCCAGCCAACCTGCATCAGTTAATCCAGCTTATTGAAATGATGCAATATTCAAGATTTATTGAAAGACATCTAGAACGCTGGTAACATCAACTTTGGTCACTAACCTTGACCGAACGCCAATGTGAACTTTGCCATCTTGTAGGATCTAAGTCGCTAATGCCTGTGATTGTTCCCATGTAGCTGCATATAAGTATAAAAGACAAACAAATTACGAATGGGCATCCAATTCCAATGGTATAAACTTTGGTACTCAGTTATAGACGCTGAGAGGAAAAACAAAATGCAGCCAGAAAAAGAGCTAGAAGGCACGTACGTAACCAGAGAAGACTATTTCACCCAAGAAACTTATAAATCAAAAGATGTCTACCTAAAGAACTAACATTCCGAACCTACCGGCGAACACTTGATTCTTCTGTTTCAAACAGCATCCTAAAGCGCATCCCAACAGATACACGAGTATGGTAGACTGCCTTTACATATTTGGCCAGTGGTATGACAAACTCTGAAGGGCTAGCCCTGATAAGAAGTCCAATTGTATAAGAACAATTAGACTAAAAAAGGTAATAAAGCTCAAGAATTCCTATTTAAACATTCAGACAGAATTCACACCTTGGGTTAAAAAATATGGTAAATCGACTATTGGTAGCAGCTGCATGAGCTGCAGCAGCAAGGAGTCCTAAATGCATGCTATCACTCGACAAAACCGATGAAGGCAACACGGTTTGTGGTCGACTTGCACGCCTGATTCCAAGAAGTAATTGGTTCTTTTCATTCCTGAAGAAAAACGATCAAAATTAGGCTGGCTTACATTCACAACCTAACAGCTCAAGGTCAAATAAATAATTTAGTAACAATTTTATAGCAGATAGCAAAAGGCAAACATGATAGATTGACATTAAACGCTTGGTTGACAGCAAATTTTGGTATTCAATTTAGATGCTAAGCTAATCAATTGTTTTAAGTAACAACTGATCAGAATGCAAAATTGGAGAAAGAAGTCGAACATGAGTTCGTACCAGATAAAAAGCACAGCATCACCAGCAACAAGTCTTTTAGCACTCACAAAGACGCTCCATCCAGTTGTTAGAAGGTGTCTCTTAGGCTGCCCTGCAAAGGCATCGAGAAAGTAACCATTATTAAACTGCTACATGGCAGTCAGTTAATACAAATTAGATGCAAAGAGGAGAGGGTAAGGGCGCAAAATTATATAGAAATGGATACCCACCGCGAAATATATGTCGAAATTTCCACTCATTCTCATGTAAATCCCTTGCAATCAGCTCTTGGGCAGGAGGCTGCATGGAGAAGTCCTGCGGTAAACCTTAATCTGTTAGTAAAATTATGAACTACGACTAGCAATGACTACAGCAGACCTTAGAGAGTACATACTAAAGGAGGGAAGACTTTCTCCGCAGCACGGCGAGGAACAGAAAAGCCTCCATGTGTGCTGGTATCACTGGCAGTCAAAGTTTTGCAAAAGTAATTTGTTGGCTGCCTACTTGGAGTCCCCAACTCAGCAGGAAGATAAGCTTCCTTTAATTCTTGCTGAATACAAAAGTAATTCACATTAAGTTAACATAAGAATTGTAATGACCAACTAATCAAACTGCAAGAAACAGAGATAATCCTACAGCACTCAAGGGTTGCAGAGTCATCTGAGCATATACTTCATCTGTCTCAGCATCTGCCTGAAGATTTCAAACACTTAGGAAATTAGTATGAATCCCAGACTACAAGAACCAGACCCAGAAGAAGAAAAAGATCAATTCTTACATGCATAGTCAAGTTGTGAAGTTGACATATGAGCTGCGGCGGTAAACTCGGATAATTCGGGATCTGAGCATCCACCTCTCTGTTGGTAGAAGCAGCAACCTACATATGAAACAAGTTTGTATAAGCAACAAGACCTGAAGAGCTTAAAGATCAAACATGATGAATGTGTAAAATCTCAACAATGTCAATAATCAAATGCATACTACCAAACAACATTCAGACCCATATGCCAACAGTTTCTCAGTAAAAGTTCAAACAAATAGAGATGAGAGATCATATCATTATCCATCAGGGTATAGTTAAATCTCAACAGAATACCAAGTTTAAAAGGTCAAACAGAATGAGAAATTAAAAAAAAAAAAAAAAAAAAGTATGACAAGCAGGTAATTGGTGGAGTTCACCTGCTCACTATGACCTTGAGGAAAATAAACAACCCGACTGCCAACAGCCGGGAGAGAAACAAGAGGACCAGCACAAGCATGCCAAAGCTCAGAATTCAGAACTCTTCTCTCACCTGCAAAATTGATGTCAATTCTCAAGAAAAAAGCCAATGTTTCCAATTAGGAAATAATCCAGTGACTGGACCACTCAATTGGAGAGAGAGAGAGAGAGAGAGAGAAAGAGACTTCATGGTTGACACACAGAGATTGAAATTACAAAACAAAACTCCAAAGGCAGGAAAAAGACATAAATCTAACATGATGCTGCAAAATCCAAGGCCGCCGGAATGCTCAATTATTCCAAAAAGGAAGAACAAAAATGTTTTAAGGTATGGATCGAATAAGAAAGTCATCAAAAGCAGAATCATTCACAAATCTTCGGTTACTTCCCATAACCCATTTTGCAGACAAAATTGTAGCAAATCAGTTCAAAATATGCTTTACCTTCAGGAGCCTGAGGACTAAAACCAGCCGCAGAGAGCCTCATTCTTACAGAAACTAACCCTTTCACTCCACAAGTGCTTCGATATTCCCTCTCCCCCAAACTAAACCGCCATTGCAATTCGAAGCTAAACCAAACAGAATCAACCAAAGCCGGTTTCGAAACAGAACACAGCGTCTTTGAACCTCATCCGAAGCTTAAAATCATTACCAACACTCCCCCCAAGATTCTACAAATCTCAAATTCACAATTACAAAAAACCAAAAACACAAAACCCAACTCCTCTTCTTCCTCCAGTTCCACAGATAACAGATTCTGAGAGACTTCACGAACAGATACGATTGGAAGCCACCAGATCTTCTGGGAAAACCATGAAAGGTTCGAGAAATTAAGTAGATGGAAAAAACCCAGATCTCAAAGATGGAAATCGAAGCTCCCCAAATGTTAATTTCAGAAATTAACAAGAACCCATGAAAAAGAGAGTGATAGAAAAGAGCTCGAAGTTGTTTGGTTCGTCTGTGAATGGTGGCGTCTCTGTTTTTTGCTCTGCTCCAAATGTTTGTGTGTTTTCAATTTGGGTTTATGGGTGAAGACGCTTTGCTCCAATCAATCAAACGCACAACCGCCATTATTTTTTGCTGTCTTTTTCATCTCAGGGTGAAGAAAAAGTAGAGACCCACTGTACAAAGAAAGAGAAACTGTCAGATTTTTTTAATGGCGATGAAGATGACAACAAAAGGCAGTCCAGAGAGAGAAAACTAGAACCAACCACTTCTTCTCCTATTTTCTTTCTTTTACAATTTTTTCCCCTAATTTACCAATTTTCTTAGCTTCATTTTCTTTTTCGTCATTTTGCATTTATTTAATTTTTTAAATGCATTTTAGTCACT